>CM046875.1:22144731-22453591 GCA_025667525.1 Glebionis coronaria
AGATAGGCTTTAGACTAACATATATTTCCGAACAACAAAAAATAACCCGTTTGTTAACTGACTAAAGTCAAACTTGAAGACCTGTTTCTAAACACAAAAAAAAGCCATATGTTGAGTAATTAAAGTCAAGCTTGAATAGATGTACCCAAACACCCAAAAAACCCTTTGTTGATTGATTAAAGACAAACCTGAAGAGCTATATCCAAACATCCAACACAAATCTCAATAATCAACAACCCATAAGAACATTTTAATGAATCGTAAATCACTATTATGACATAACAAAGATTTTTATTAACATAAAATTTTCAATAAAACCAGGGATACCTTATTCCTTGAAACATGAAACTAAAAACTAGAAAAATTTATATACAAGGAACATAAAGATCAAGAAAAAAAGAAGCATATTCTTTTGTTTCTTCACAAGAGCTTCCTTCTCACTCAACAACATCAGTTGCTCATTCGGATCTTCTTCCTGGTCATTCCGGGCCCTCAAGAGCCTAGGAATCACATCAACTACTCGGTAATACATTGGGGGTCACTCCAACTAATAAAACAACAACTAGGAAAACAGTACAACCATCGCCCCGGGTTCTTATTAGTCTATAATGTTTTGATTGTTGTGGGTTTGCTACATTCACATCTTATCATCATGACTACAACCGCGATGTGTGAAAGAGGATATAAAGGGTTATTACTAAAGATTATTGTGTTGATGTACCTATATATGCAAGCTTTCAACCACATGTGTTTGTAATGGCGGGAAACGATTTCAGGGACGAAAATTACATAAGGGAAAGCTCGGAGATATGCTGACGAGATGGTGAGGTGTGGAAATAACGAAAGTGCTATCACGTGCGCGACACATGAGGGTGTTAACGAGTGTTAACGGCTGAAAGTTACAAAACATTGACTTAGGGGTTAGTTTGCACGATTTTAACATGTTCGATGGTAAAATTGCAAGACCTTTCGGCTCAGTGACATATTATCTTCGGCTCAGTGACATATTATCCGTTTTTGCAAAGTCAATGGACGAAAATTATAGTTAAAGGATTGTTATGATCTTATGGACATGTTTGGCGGTGATAGCAATATCAAGAAACAATAACATAAGCAGTAGTAGAGTTGTAGCATGAAGCAATAAATGTTTGTTTTTATAAAGTGTTAGTCATAATTAGTAAAAAAAAACACTAGTTGCTGATATACGTTAGAGTATCATTTTAATTTAAAGCGTTTAGAAAAATTAGGAACGATAGTTGTTTGTATCCAAATCAAAATGCGATCTTCTACAGTAATTCCTAATTACTTTCAAATGCTTCTAAATGAATTGATTTACACACTTTTAAAATTGATTAAGACACTTTAATGCATGCATCGTATACTTATATAGTGTTTGTACATTTAAGTGTGCTAATAATTAATTAATATTCAAATCACCTCCTTAGAGCATATCAATAGAAGATTTTTAGAAAGAATTTTTATTATTGTAAAAAGCTATAAGATGACTTTCTACTATTGCAACACAAGACTTTTCAAATAGCTTTATCCAAAAGCTTGTAGTTTTATAAGCGATTTGAGTATGACTTTTCATTTAATGCTTTATTGTATTTACTTGAATTTTGATGCAGTTTTTCTTTCAACAAGCTTTTGTAGCAACTTGTTTTCATTGGAGTGAAAACTTTTTGATATACAAATAATATATGAAAAGTACAAGATTCAATTTCAAAAAACTTTTGATGATTTTTAGCATTGCATATGCTCTAAAATACGTGCTACCTAACATACCTATAAACTGGCTAGAAACTATATAAAGTAGAACAACTAGAGTATAATTAAGTGATCATACACACTCTTGCACCACAAGAAAATTATCGAATGCACGCAGTTTTGTTGCATATAGACATATATAAAAGTGTAAAAACAATGAGCATATTTGTTGTAGTGTGGTTATTGTTTTTATTTGTGGGATAGTTCGCGTGCTAAAACATTGGGATGATTGGTAAACTTGACAAGCATTACATTGTTGATGTAAGAACAACACAACACGACATACCATAAGATTCTAGGCAAGTACGCTCGTTATCGGAGAGATATCTATGTGAGAATTCATGACCTATATATTATATATCTAGACATTTTGGAGTAATGTAATTTACACGAAAATCTTTTACTTAAAAAGATATAGGCATTTTTGTTGGTGTTTATATATATTGCAAAATCATAAGAATTAATTTCAAGAACGATAAAATAAATAGGAGCCAACATTACTAGCCATGCAAGAGCCAACATGTCATTTCACATAACTTAAAAAAAATTTGCATTTTTTATTAAGAGTTGGATTAGCATGCATCTTTTCAAGGTGATGGCATATAAACATTATGATACGTCCGATTTTAAGGAAGGCCCGCAATCCGTCATGAGATAATTATTTTTATTTAAATTATTCTCAAGTCTAACAAGAAAGTATCTATGTGTTAGGAAAGTGTTATATTTTTAATAATTATTTTATATTTAATTTAGGATGTAAGTTAAGATTATTCAGTATAAATACTGAATCATTGTTATGGATCAATCAATCAACTTAAAAGATAAATAATTGTTTAATTATTCTTTTCTCAAGTTTTTAATGAGAAAACACTCGCTAAATGTGATGCTCTGTCATAATACAACCCGAGAAGGTTGTATTAATTAGTGCTTTCATTAAGAGGGATACCAATTTAGAGTTCCAATCAAACAAAAAATGATCGGGTTTACTGTTTATCGAGTAAAATCACTATTCATCGGAAAGTACTGCTCGTTGAAAAAGTTATTGTTCATCGCCGAAGTAAGTGTTCATTACTGAAAAGAATTACTGTCTTTCGAGTTATTGTTCATCGCATTGGGCGAAAGTGATCGTAATACGAAATACCTACTATCTAAGCTCTTGCATTTGGTACGGTGGACGAATATCAGAGTGAATTTGAGAAACTTATAAGTCAAGTATCGGGGGAAACCTAAATCCTTAGTTACATGTTTTATATCCCTGGCCTTAAATCGGCTCTACAATGTATACTCTTAAGTTAAACCCCTAGAAGTTTTTGACGAAGCTTTTTAATTAGCCGTGCAACGAAAGCACACTTCATGAATCCACAAGTTTGGGTTGAGGTCGAATCCTATAACTTTAGAAAGTCCTTCTTTTGTGACTGTATAACAGAGACTCATTATGAGGCCATTGCAAAGAAGGTGCGGACTGTTAAAGAGAAATTAGTCGTTAATATTGTTTCTGATCATGAAGATGTGAAAAACCCTAACATGAATGATTACGTCGATTATGAGATGAACGGGTTGGTTTAGCAAAAAACATACAGGAGTATAATGTGTTCGACGTTACGTCGAGTGATCAACCGATGACTGAATTGAATGATAACGAGGTTGTTAATGATGGTGATGTTCGCGGGCGCATATATAATGAGTGTATCCATAATTTGATCAACCGAAAGTGGGGAAACAGATGCGTTGCAAACCATGATGACGGATTGGTCGTACATGTGGGTCGGAGAAACATCGGGGGACGCCAAGTTGGAATGGTTTTTAGACTGGCAATCAAGATATCATTCATGTCACCTTGAGGGCAAGGCGATTTTTGAATAAGTGGTTAATATTACGTCTTTGGCAGGTGAAGACACAAGAAGAGTATCGTGTTCAGTCCAAGCAGCGGAATTAGGAATAGAAAGGGTGTTGGTTTCGGTAGCAGGATGGGGGAGACCTACGTCAATGGAATGCGGACGGCTGTAGGATTAGATATGGGATCCTTGAATCACGAGTTTTTTTCTTCAAGAGATCACCTTGATGGCGAGGTGAATTTAAAAGAATGAGGAATGATATGCTCGAGCCTAAGGAAGGCTTGCGACCTGTCATCGGATAACTATATTTATTTAAGTTATGTTTGAGTCTATTAGGAAATTGAAAGTATGTATGTGTTAAGAAAATGTTATCCTTTTACTTAATAATAATTATTTTTTATTTAGTTTGTGATGCAAGTTAAGGTTATAAATAATGAATCATTGTTATGGATCAATCAATCAAGTTAGATAAACAATTCTCTAATTTTTTTCTTCTCTAGTTCTTAAGGAATAAACATCCTTAAAAATGGTGTCATATCTCGATACAATTCGAGAAAGTCATATCATATTACATGCTCCGTATTATTAAAGCATGATTAAGTAATTATTTTCCAGAAAATATTTAAATGCATAAACTTGATAAAAAAAATTGTATCTGAAAAAAAAAACCGTTTTTATCCTAATTTTGAAATAATACATCTTGATTTACTACATTACTTTAGCTAACTCATTTTGCCCATACATTATATATGTCACCTCTAACATAAATGCCATGTGGATTTAAACCCTCAAACTCGAAATGCACTGAATATATGGTAACTTGACTACTTATTTCCACATGTTAGCAAATTAGGGTTTCTCGATGATAAGAAGTCATATAAGTTGATCCTTGTTAGTCTATTAATAAAAATCTTTTTGCCATTCAGACTAACAAGTCGATCCTTATGGCATTATCTTACATTTTTACTACCCTACTGCATATATGCTTATACGAATCCAATAATTAAATTCGTTCTTGCAAAGTGAATGTTTATGCATCTGATTAACGAGTTGGAAAAAACTATCTCGTTTAAACAAGACAAGAGCCTTTTCATCATGGGCGGAGACGAAGAGGGGTACAAAGAGGCAAGTCACAAGTGCCTCCCTTACGAAAAAAATCGTTAGTGTAAATTTTTGATGATATCCAGATTTTTTGGTATTTTTTCCCAACCTTAACATAAGAACCATTTTATGATGTAATTTTTAAAAAATATTAGAATTTGCTTTCTCGAGTCAAACTTTCTAGCTCTACCCTTGTCCTTCATGCATAAATAAAACCCTATAAACTTTATTTCTATTAAGATACAAAAAGTAAACAAATTCACAAACGAAATTCGATCATCTCAATCATTATTCTATGTCATAATCATTTTTATTATTTAAAGTACGTACACAAAAGAAATGTACAATTATTATGATTACACACATAATAATTTTAGTTGCTGAATGTGTATGTACATCTACACATCTTATGTAAGACAGCTCAAGAACAAGCGATATTGGCTTGACAAATTCTATATATTAATTCGACTCGATCGCACCTAGAAAGATTTGAGTTTGAATTGTCTCAAATGTATCAATTGGTATGCATGTCCTGGATCAAGAAAGATTTTGATTTACATTTTGAGCTTTGTATCTTTGAAATCCAAACTCAAACCAAGTAAAACTCAGCTCCAACTATATATAATCAACTTATAAGATATCTGTCGACTTATGGTTAATCATGTATTATTCCTTGTTTTCAAAAATAAATACGAGTATAAATTTGACCATACAGATGACATAAATAGTGTAACAATAAATTTGACCATCCTACTTCTGTATATAGACCATAGGTGTAATCATTACACCTAGTTTTCATCACACAAAATAGGAGTTGGTATTGGAGAAACCAAACAAAAAAATACAAGCATTTTTATTACTACTAAACATGAATTTGAAGCTATGTGAATTGGAACAGCTAGCTAGACACAAGCAAATAAGTTACTGTGTACATGTCCCCATCTCCTGATCTCCATCCATTTTGCATCAAATAATGTTCAAATAATAATATCAAGAAACATCAAATGAGCAAAACTAAACTTATGGTATAATTATATAAAGTTTGATCAAGTATACTCATCAAATTATGATAGCATGGAGTAATGTCATGTACTATTATTACAATGAAGCAATAATCAAATTAAAAACACCACAAACAAGATACTTATAGATGATTAATTACCTTAGAAAACCCTAAGAAGGGTCGATTGTTGTAGGCCGATCATCGGTGCCGGCGCCTCGTGGTTGTTGGAATTGCGGGTGTTGGCCGATACCACCGCTGGATATGTTCATTGCAAGAACACCAGCGGTGGTATCGTAATTATTGTTGATATCAAACGCCCTAATAATGGATGTTTGTTGATCTCTAGGTGAGAAAAACTGTTGGTGCTGGTGGTATAGATTGTCTCTAGTCACACCACCAGAACAACAAGAAATTAAGTTATTTCCTAGGGTTTGGTGGTGTGTTGCTGCGGCTGCAGCAGCCGCAGCAATAAGTCCTTGAGCAGTTGTACCATTCAAGTTATGGTTTTGGAACTTGGAAAGTTCCGACTTTGCGTAAGTAAGATCCATTTGAAGCTGGCGTAGTTGGTGTTGGAGGAGTGAAATGACCCCAACGCACCCGTAAACTGGATCCCTAAGACGCATATCGGCTTCGTATGCTAGCGAGTTCACTGCATCCTCACGTTGGTGAGGGTGGAGTTCGTTTAGAAGCTTGGTCACGTTGCTTGCTCCAAACACTTTGTGAACATTAGCAAATTTTTGAGGCTGGTCTGGTGGAAAGTAAGGTGCAAACACACATTCTGGTTGGCATTTTCGCCGTAAAAACTTGCAAGCTGCACATGGTGAATTAGAGGATGATGCCATTTGCTTCTCACTGGTTCTTGCTCCAATTTTGTTGAATTATGCTTCCTAACAACAATTATCAAACATTAGATTAGAAATTAAAACTCTCTACTATATATATCAGAAAAAGAAAAAAAAAATAGAAAAAAAAACCTAGTAATTGGACACCAAAAGATACTGAAAAAAACTTGATGAATCAAGTATTGTATGAGTAATTTGAAACAAAAAATGTAAAATAGAAAGATCAAGTAAATAACAAAGACTGTCAATATTTAAACAGAAATAACACTTACAATATGATTAGATCTGATTATTATTTTTTACCAAAACCTTCTTAAACAATTAGGAAAACCCTTATACACACCAATAAATAATCTTTAGATCTTGATGCGTTTAAAGAAACTTTCTCTGAACAAACGAGTTAACTCTGGTGAATGAGTTAACTCGTGCACAGAGAAAAACTAGAAACAATATGTGAGAAAAAGAGTATATTTATAAAGTATGAAGAGTGTGATTTGGAATTAGAAATGAAGAGAAGCTTAAGGGATTGGATCTCGTGAAAGTGAAGAGAATTTGTTCTTTCAAGACGAGGGTTTTGAGGGCTTAGATTTGTAATGCTTCTTGGGATAACAATTATTGATGACTTTTTTGCACAATAATTTATAAATACACATATATATATTTTATTTAGCTAGTCGAAAATTTATTAATATATGACTATACATAAAATCAAAATTTGCCAAGATCAAAGTAATACTAAAATGCACTATTAGAAATGTGAATTTTCAATCTACATTAGAAGAAATAGTTGAAACAAAGAAGAAAATAAAAACTATTTTGGAAGACCCCAAACTAGTAACAATCACAAACAATTTGAACTAAAAACTAATGCTATACTAAGAAAGTATATGTGACATTTTACAAGTGTAAGAAAATAACAACCTGAATTCTATGCTCTTCTTGGAAGTTAGGAGCAAAGAGGGAAGGAAAGATATGATGATGGCCTCGATCTCTTCGGTCAAACCCTTGTATTATATTCTCTCTCACATACACACACAAATAGTGAAAAATAGACACACTTTGTCTATACTAGTATTGGTTTCTTTAAAGTGAAACAGTGTGAAGTAATAGTAGTAGATGTATGAAATGTAGGAAAAAGGAGGACCTCAAAATTATTAACCAAAAAGAGGACAAAAAAGAAAGTTACAAAAGGGTTTTGAGTGATGTTTGGTCACCTTTATAACATTATGCTACTCTACTTCCCTTAAAATTGAAGAGACAGAAGAGACTAATTAGCTTACATACAAAATGTCTAGCTACCTGTTTCACTGTAGTGTCAGCCTACACTGTTTTGTTCTTTCAAATGTATGTGTTTATTGGTCTTTTTTTCTTGGTGAGTGAAGGCAGAATATTAATGAGGTTTTTTAGGGTTTTCAGGAAAAATGAAAGTTTAAATATGTCATCAACAAATAAAGACTGATTACAAATAAGTCTTTACAATAAAACTAGAAATTGGAATTGTTGAACCTGATTAATTAGCTAGATTATTTAAGGGCTTTTCTAGAGTTTTTTTAAATAAGATTAAATCCATATATTACTGTAGTAACTTACTTTCTAATTTTTACACATCTAAATAACGAACTTCATATATTACTAAAAATGACATCAAATTTTTAAATTTGTTTCAATATAGGTAATGTGACTGTGTTGTTGCCAGTTAAGATGCCGATCATTTTTCTAATCTTAACTGACACCAAACGGTTATATTACTTATATTGGAACAAAATTGAAAGTTTAATGATGATATTAGTTATATGTGAAATTCGTTACCTAAATATGTAAAAGTTGAAAAGTAAGTTACAAATACATAAACTTAACTTTTTAAGTAATACAAAAAGTTTTTTTAAGCTTTTACACATATTTTTCGAGTTTTTTTTCTTCTAATGGATAAGACAACTATTAATGCTTTTCTAGTGTTTTCAAAAGAAAAAAGAAGTGAAATGTTTCCAGGATAGGGTTCTCAGAAGTGAAAACTCTTGAAATAAAAAGTAGGCTTGTATAAATAAATAAACTACCTATATAAATAATAAAAGGCAATCTTTAGGCTTTTCTGTGATCGGTTTTTAAGGGTAAAAAACAGGTAGAATAACAAGAAGCATATAAAGATGGTGTCAACAGAAGGAGACTGTGAGAGAGAGAGATTTCCCCCATGAGCCGAGCCTTAGGAAACGCAAGGAAAGTGAACCTAGCTACTACTTCATTTTGATCCTACCCTATTTTTCCTCTTTGTAGCTAACTTAATTGTTTCTTCAAATAAATACAACAAGTCAATAGCTTTCATTATTAACCAGAAAGATTATAATATTATTCTCTTTTGTAGACAGTCAGAGACGAAGCCATGACCAGGTGCGGAGCTAAGGGTTCCCGGGGATGCACGAGAACCTGATAGAATTTCATGGCCTAGTGTGTATATTTGCTAAAAATCTTGATTTTTTTCAAAATGAACCCGGTCTTGAAATTATATGTTATATAAATACTCGTATTAAAAGTTTCGTGCACCCGATGACTTAATGCTACTTAATGTTGTGGCTCCGCCCCTCGCCATGACCATATATCACTGAATGCAAAAAAAATTTGACTGTAATTTATAAAATTCAAGATTTGTTTTATATTTGTAAGTATACTCACTAAATAATACTAGTTTTATGGACCAAGTGCATTTAAGATATATCTAAAAAAAATATATATATTTTTGAAAATTAACACTATATTGAAAAAATTCATTTACGTCACGAGCACCTACAAAACATCCCCCGACGCTGTCTCTGATCTTCGTGTTTTTTCTTTCAGAACGTCATCTTTAATTAGATATATATGACATAAATTAAGGCTGCGTTTTTTAAAGTAAAATAAATCATAAATTTTGAATACTTGTCGAACTATATTTGTATGTGTAGATCTGAAGAACTAATAAATTTGGCACAAAATGTAGCCCGCTCGCTTGATTATTTTATTGTTAAACGAAGAACCACAGACGAAATCTGGATATATATTTTCGAAATCGAACCTACGTGTATACAAAAGGTTGCAAATATAAATAGGGCTAAATAGATAAAAAAAAAAAAAAAAAACAAAAAAAACAAAAAAAACAAATAAGTTATTTTGTCAAATTAATCCATGTGATTTTCAACATCAAAAAAATAAACCTATACGACTTATCCGACCTTCAATTTTTTGAGAATAACACTATTCATCACTAAAAAAAATACGCTTTGTGTAAAAGACAAGTACAAGTGTATGAGTTGTGTGTAAGTGTCTTTTTTATGCGACGTTTGATCAATCTATTAAACGACTTTTATTTTTAATTTATTTTTGTGAAATTTTAATTTTCTAAAATATATATCATGCAACTTCTAAATATGTTTATGCGGCTTGTACTTTTTGTGTAAAAATGTGTAAATGTCTTTTTAAACGACTTGTACTTCAAAAAAAGAGACAATGTTGAATCTAACCATTCTAAGTCTTGGAATATGTAACCATGACTTGGTTATATGTGACGTCAAATACTTGTTATCTAGTTTGGTATATTATCCACCTTTGTATGTTTCTGAGGGATAAGCAATATCGTTGTTGTCTTGATCGAATTTGTTGGAATTACTAATATCTCGAATATCATGAGCTCAATCATATCTCGAGTATCATGTTGTAGTATGTCATAGGGAGGTTCCTTGTTTGGTGAAACCACAACTAATTCACCGGCTAACTCGCAACTTTTAAACCTCATCAAAACATAGCCAAACCCGACCCAAACATGCAAAAGGGGACCAAAACATGGTCAAAATGATCCAAACCTAATGAAAATCGTGTTTCCATATATTGGCATGGTTTCCTTGGATTTTCCATACTTTGTCCAGTTTTTCCCGGTTATTGTCTCTTTGGGTTGTTTTAGCCTATTTAGATCAGGATCTCACCGGTAAGTTCGAGTAACTAAATAATTGATTAAAAATAACCCGTCAATAAAAGAAACAATGTTGAATCTAACCTTTCTAAGTCTTGGTATACGTAACCACGAGTTGGTTATATGTGATGTCAAATACTTGTTGTTTAGTTTGGTATATTATCCCTTTTTTTGGTTTCTCGGTGATAAGCAATGTCACTGTTGTCTTGATCGAATAATGTTACATGTTGGAGCTCACTCATATCTCGAATATCATGTTGTGGTGGGTCATAGGGAGGTTCCTTGTTTGGTGAAGCTATTGGTCCCTTGTAATTAGTGTTATACTTAATATTCTTAAGTATAGACCTAACTCATGGTAAAGTAATGTTAATAAGCACAATAATGTAATGTAAAAGACACAAAAGGTTTTTCGACGTTTAACTCTTATTATTCAAATAATTATACCCTATTGCATGCGAAGCTACAATAGGGATTGAATAGACAATGTGTGCTTTTGATCTCCTCACTAACGTACTATATCAATCCTATCGATTGATAAGTTCGACGATTAAGTCAACAGGAGTTTAGAACTAAAGTGTTTTTCTATCGTATTAGGAAGAGGGAACTGTTTGTGAATGTCTAAAGCATTAAATGCACAAAATATGGTCAAAATGATCCTACCCTAGTGAAACCATGTTTCCCCGGATTTGGCATGGTTTTCCCAGATTTTCCAGACTTCGTTCGATTTTTCCAAGTTATTGTCTCTTTGGGCTGTTTTGGCCTATTTGGATCGGGATCTTACAGGTTAGTTTAGGTAACTAAATAATAGATTGAAATTAACTTTTCAATGAAAGAGAAAATGTTGAATCTAACCTTTCTAAGTCTTGGTATACATAACCATGAGCTGGTTATATGTGAATTCAAATACTCGTTGTTTAGTTTGGTATATTATCCACCTTTGTAGGTTTCTAAAGGATAAGCAATGTCACTGTTGTCTTGATCAAATAATATTACATGTTTTTTGAGCTCACTCATATCTAGAATATCATGAGCTCATTCATATCTCGAGTATCATGTTATGGTGGGTCATACGGAGGTTCCTTGTTTGATGAAGCCACAACTACTTCACTGACTAACTTGCAACTTTCATACCTCGTCAAAACATAGCCAAACCCGACCAAAACATGCTAAAGGAGACCAAACAATGGTCAAAATGATCCAAACCTAATGGAAATCGTTTTTCCATAGATTTGACATGGTTTCCCCGAATTTTCCAAACTTTGTCCAGTTTTTCCTGGTTATTGTCTCCATAGGTTGTTTTGGCATGTTTAGATCGGGATTTCACCGGTAAGTTCGAGTAAATAAATAATAGGCTAAAAATAACCCGTCAATAAAAGAGTCAATGTTGAATCTAAGCGTTTTAAGTCTTGGTATACGTAACCACGATTTGGTTATATGAGACGTCAAATACTTATAGTTTATTTGGTATATTATCACACTTTTTTGGTTTTTGAGAGATAATCAATGCCACCCTTGTCTTGATCAAATGATGTCACATGTTGTTGGAGCTCACTCATATCTCGAATATCATGTTGTGTTGTGTCATTGAGAGGTTCCTGGTTTCACGAAGCCTCAACTATTTCACTCACTAACATGCAACTTTCAAACCTAATCAAAATATAGCCAAACCCAACTAAAACATGTTAAAGGAGACCAAAACATGGTCAAAATAATCTTATCCTAGTGAAAATCATGTTTCCCCAGATTTTGCATGGTTTCCTTGTATTTTCCTGGTCTGATTTTGCCAGGTTATTGTGTCTTTGGGCTATTTTGGTCAGTTTGGATCGGGATCTTACGTTAAGTTTGGGTAACTAAATAATAGATTTCAATTAACCCGTCAATAAAAGAGAAAATGTTGAATCTAACCCTTCTTAGTTCTGGTATACGTAACCATGAGTTACTTATATGTGATCTCAAATACTTGTTGTTTAGTTTAGTATATTATCCACCTTTGTTGGCTTATGAGGGATAAATAATGTGTCTATTTTCTTGATCGAATATCATGAGTTAACTCATATCTCGAATATCATGTTGTGGTGTGTCATCGGGAGGTTCCTTGTTTGGTGAAGCCCAACTACTTCACTGACTAACTTGCAACTTTTAAACCTCATCAAAACATAGCCAAATCCGACCAAAACATGCTAAAAGAGACCAAAACATGGTCAAACTGATCCAAACCTAATGGAGATCGTGTTTCCGCGGATTTGGCATGGTTTCCCCGAATTTTCCAGACTTTTACCAGTTTTTCGTGGTTATTGTCTCTTTATGCTGTTTTGGGCTGTTTTGGCCGGTTTAGATCGGGATCTCACCGGTAAGTTCGGGTTACTAAATAATAGATAGAAAATAACCCGTCAATAAAAGATTTAGTGTTGAATCTAACCTTTCTAAGTCATGTTATACGTAACCACAAGTTGGTTATATTTGACGTCAAATACTTATTGTTAAGTTTGGTTTATTATTTAACTTTTATGGTATTAGAAGGATAAGCAATGTTAAGTTGGTGAAGCCTCAACTACTTCACTGACTAACTTTCAACTTTCAAACCTCATCAAAATAAAGCCAAACCTGACCAAAACATTCTAAAGGAGACAAAAACATGGTCAAAATGATTCTACCCTAGTGAAAATCATGTTTCCCCGGATTTGTAATTGTTTCCCTATATTTTCCAGACTTTGTCTGGTTTTTCCAGGTTATTTTCGCTTTGGGCTGTTTTGGCTGGTTTGAATCAGGATCTCACCAGTAAGTTTGGGTAACTAAATAAAAGATTGAAATTAACCCGTCAATAAAAGAGACAATGTTGAATCTAAACTTTCTATGTCTTGGTATACGTAACCACGAGTTGGTTATATGTGACTTCAAATACTTGTTTAGTTTGGTATATTATTTACCTTTGTAGGTTTATGAGGGATAAGCAAGGTCACTATTGTCTTGATCGAATAACGTTATATGTTTTTAGAGCTCACTCATATCTAGAATATCATGAGCACACTCATATCTCGATAATCATGTTATGGTGTATCATACGGAGGTTCCTTGTTTGGTGAAGCCCCATTGATAGGTGTGTAAACACCCATCCTTTTTACCACTTAATTACAATAATAACCGAGCCAAAACGTGTATTTTATGTCATAAATGTTGGAATTATGCGTGGTTTGTGTTTTTGTTATGATTTAGGACGAAAATGTGGAAAAGGGAGAAAGCACGGGCATTCACGGGATTTTATCGAAGAAAATGACGAAAGACGAAGTCAAGAAATCAAGAGTGCAAAAAGAACGGAAGTCCAACACCAATTCTAAGATTTATCGAAGAAAAAGTCAAAAGACGGAAGTTTACTAAAAGCCTAAGAACTCAAGTCTAATTTATTGAAGAATTACAAGACGAGTTTGAAGAAATCCCGAGACAAAGTCATTAAAGTCAAAAGATTAAGAAGATTAAGGACTTAATGGTGCAATTAAAGAAAGAAGAAAGAGGGGATGAAGCTTCCTAAGCACCTCCCTAATCTCCCCTATAAATAGATTAGATTAGATTTCATTTTCTCTTGTTGGCTAGTTTGACAAACTATGCTCTTCCACTTTAATTTTTGCACATTTAATTACATGTCATTTAATTAATTGTCTTGCACCTTAAATACATTTAATTTCAAGTAAGTTTCCTTTTAATTATTGTCAATCTTTACTTTTCTTGTCAATCTCCTATCTACCTTTCTTGGTTTATGTTTAATCTTTGTGCTTTATTGTTCATGTTCATGTTCTTGAGTTTTTAGTAAATTGATTAAGTGGGTTTTGATTATTTTTGTTATATTTGTTAGTTTGATTATTTTGGATTGTTTGTTTATGATTAGTTGATTATTTGTTATTAGTTTGATTTAATCTTGTGGTTGATTTTGATTAGGTTAGATTGGATTAGTGTTATATTGTTCTTGTGTGTTCTTCGTTGCCTGTTACTGTTTCCAGGTTTGTTCCAGATCAAGCTAAAAGTTCCGAATCAAGGTTTTTGTTAAGGAGGTTCTGAATCAGTGAAGTTCCGAACGAAGGTTTGAAGATTTGTTCCGAATCAAACATTTGTTCCAGATCAAGACAACTTCTCTCGAATCAACAATTGTTCATTCGGAACTTTCCACATTCCGGATCAGTGGAAAAGGTGGTTCATTCGGAATAGGTTCCGAACCAAGAAGAACTTACGAACCAAAGAAGTTCATTCGGAACATTTATTGTTCCGAATCAAGGAGGTCTTCATTCGGAACTTTCAAAGTTCCGAATCAAGAGTTCTGAATCAAGGGTTCCGAATCAAGAGTTCCGAATCAAGGGAATTCATTCGGAACATTCCGAGTGAAGAAGTTTATTCGAAACATTCTGAATCAGTGAAGTTCCGAATCAGTGAAGTTCCGAATCAAAGGTGTTCATTCGGAATATTGAATATTCCGGATAAATGACATATTCCGGATAAATCATTATTCCGAGTGAGCATTTTATTCCGGATCAAGGATTTTGGTAAATATTCCGAGTGAAGAAGAATCATTCCGAACGAAGGTGACATTCTGGATGAGTAATTATTCCGAACGAAGAATTATTCCGAATTAGCTGTTTTCAAGTTCTTTTAAATTTCAGTTTTTAAGTTTTTATTTTTAAGCTTTATTTTTCCCGCCTTTTTACTTAGTCGCACTTTAAGATTACTTGCCTTTGATTTATTTTAGCCATTCCTTAGTTTAAGTTTTAGTTGCGTTTTAAGTTTCCCTTAGATAGTTTTAAGTTTGCGTTATTTACTCTTAGTGCCTTTTAATTTCTCGTCACGTTTTAAATAATTGCCATTTATTTTAAATTAGACTTAGATTTAAATTAACGTCATTTTCATTTACGTCTTGCACCTTCATTTTAAAACAACCAAAAATATTTGTTTCACCAAAAACAACTGAGTCGTACTTTGAACCGGAAATCAATTCGAGAAGATACCGAGAAACGAACTTTTCAAAACTAGCAAAATCCCTATATTAAAAATGGCACCGCTGCCGGGTCTTTTCGTGAAGATTAACGGTTTTCTGTGAGAGACGCGTTGCTTTTCGGGATCCGTTCACTCGTGAACGTTATTTTTCGTGTCAAAAATTTTCAAAAAAATCCCAAAAACATTTGAAAAATCATAAAAAGCATTTCTTTTTCAAAAGTTTTGCACCAAAAATATTCCTCTTTATCCTCTATTATGTTTAATTCTTTTCTTTACCCCTCTTATTTATAATTCTTCATGGATTCGTCTTGCGTACGGTGTGGAAGACCATGGCATGGTTTTCAAACATGTCAATGGTGTACTTGTGAGCGGTGTGGTTTTGATATCGACGATACACAATTTGGATGTTGTCCATTTTACAGTTCAACAAATTCATACTTCTCCTCTTACAATACTTTCTCACCTTCTCCCGTCTATGACAATCCTTATCCTCAAGATGCACTGGGTTTTTCTCCATACCCGTGGTGCTATACTTGTGGGGGCCCTCACGATGCTTCTTCTTGTGATCCGTCGAAGGTCTTTGAGAAAGTTCCGTGCTATCATCCCAGTGCGTATAACTTTGAGCCCCCACGTCACACCGTCAATCATCAACCCTTTTGTGCACTTCCTCCTGAGCAAATGGCCACACTTTTTGACAACTTTCAAAAAGTTCAAGAAGCTTGCAACAAGATCATGGAGAAATGTCAAGCGGATCAACAACACGAGCAAGTATCTAACCTTAATGCTTATACTCCTCCTCTTGTGCCTCCATATTATTATGATAGTGATGACGATGAGAGTCCTATTTCTTGGAACGATGAGAATTCTATTCCTTCGCCCGACTTGCCGGCTCTGAAGCCTAAGTATTCACCCATCCTAGGGGATATGGATCTTAGCACAATTCCTGCAAAGGAATCCGACGAATTCATAAAGTCTAGTGCTGATAACCTTGTCCCAATTCCAAGTGAATCTGAGTTGACATCCGACAGTGACGATGAGTATGATGCACTTTCTTCTAATGATGTTCCTTCCACCAACACTTTGGGAGAGGATTCTTTGGCTTTCTCTAATCCTCTTTTTGATTAAGATGATGATTTTACTTCTAGTGTTGACGAATCACTATCCGATGAAGACGTTCTGAAGGAAACTTTCAAGATTTATTCGAACCCTTTATTTGATTTTAATGACGCTTACATATCTAGTGAGATGAATCCTCTCTTTGACGAAGGGATTGAGGACATTGATAGCTCTGATTCTCTTGCTATTAATGAGCATCCGTTGTTAGCCATGCCTCCTTCTATCGCATAGGTGGAAAGACTTGACTCTACACAGGTGGAAGGTAATTGTTCTCATACTTCTCATATTATATTGCCACCTCATCCTACCGCGTGCACACCCAAGCGGGTGATGTATCGCTTTTACTCTCCTCGTTCCATACCGGAAAATGAGGATGAGTGCTTTGACCCGGGAGGTGAAAATGACCATTCTATGATTGATAACCTTACGGCTTTGCCAATTGGTCAGCATCCATTGTCTTTGGAGAATGACAATGTGATTCCTTTACCCACCCCACCTCCCGTGGTTTAAGACTTCACATACTTCTCGTATGTTGAAAGGACCTTTCTATCGTTTAAGACTTATCCTCCCGCCTCCCCTTTGTTGATGTCAACCGGGAACGGGGACAAGGTCTTTGATCCCGGTATTACATTCGAGGCTTCCCCATGGACCATTTAATTCGGGGACGAGTCAGGCTCGTGACTCGGTTAACAAAAACAAGCGCTTCTCAGGAGGCAACCCGACTATCTATCTATCTTTTTCTTTGTTTTTACCATAAGTGTAGGGGGAGACCCGTTGGTGTTTGCTATTGCCTCTCTTCTACTATTCAGGGACTAGAGCTTCAAAGACACACTCTTGATGACTTTTAACAAACCGTGATTCCGTGTTCTCGTCTTCCCGGTTCTATCCTAAACTCTTTTCGATTCACTATTTTATATTTTCCAATATTAAAATAGGAATCTCGTTAGTTGCCTTTCCTTAGCGAGATTTAAACAAAGTGCACAATGTCCTAAGTGTAGGGGAGTTTACTCCCACATGCTTAAACATTGAGGACAATGTTTATCTTAAGTGTAGGGGGACTTCTATCAAAGTTAAGTGGCCTTTTCCTTGTATTTGTCCTCATTTTAACTGGAAAATCAATTTTTCGACATTTTCAAAAATTTTGATCTATTTTGGCCTATTAGTTTTTACCTTTGTATAGTTATTTTTCTTTCTTTACTAGAATATATTTTGAATAAAGTGGTTTTAATTTTTAAACGTTGTGAATCTTTTGACTCAACCCGAGTTTACTTATTTAAAGTTTACTCTAGCTAGTATCCTTAACGTGTTTAAGTCAAGTTTTGCTAGGCTTTTATATAGGGAGCTATAAAACGCGAAAGTCTTAACTCTCACGGGTTAAGAACAAGAACTTTTCGCAAGTTCCTATAATTGATCCTAGAGAGTCGTTTATCAAGGGAACTTTAAAATGCGATTTCTAAACTTGAAATAGTCTAAGAATTTGCAAGATCCTATAGGCGACTCGAAAACCCAAAGCTTTGATTTAATAGGCTAAGCATCCACGAGTCTCATTCCTTGAGATTTTAAACTGTGGAGAACGAGAGATGATAGAGTCAATTATAAGTTTGGTATTCTTTCGTGAATTTATGTGAGTTAATTATAAGCCTATTCTCCCATCGCTTGCTAATAAATTTATCTGCAATAAATAAGGTTGTACGATTTGAAAAGTTACTTAGCTTCTAGCCCAAGATCGTTTAAAAGTTGCTCGGTATGGATTAGAGTTCATAGCCAAGGCATAACTTATTGAAGCGGGATGCGAAGATTGGCGAGTCCGAAAAGGCCCTAACAAGGCATGAGGGCTACATTTTGTTGCTAAAGATCCAAAAGTGATGTGAAGAATCATTTATCGAAAATCAATATGAAGGATCGAGACACACGAAGAAAAGCAAAAACTCCCCAAAAGTCATGGAGAAGTATATCCGAAAAGGCCCTAACAAGGTATGAGGATAAATAGATCCAAGTCCAAAAAAGAGGCGGATCGTTGTATATCAAAGTCCAAAATAAAGATTGGATAAAAATGAAGAAGTTGTGGTCCAAATATGAAGAATCTCTCAAAACTTCAAGTGAAGAAATTCCTATTATGAAGAGAAGGCCATTATTTCATGAACGTCTCTCAAGGTTTGAAGTATGAAGTCGCTGCCAAATATCGGTCCGAGAAAGGTCTCAAATCGCGAAGCGAGTTACACCAAGATATGAACTTTATGAGGTCCCGAGAAGCAGTTTTAAAAGATTTTGTCCTTTAGCTAACTATTGATTAAATCGTCCCACTTTATTTTCGGCCTAAATAACTATCGAAATAAGTCAACAATGCATCCTCGTGATCATTCAAGACAACAATAAAATATAAGAGATACACCTAGGAAGTGAATAATTGGCCCACATGAGTTCGTGTTGGTTTGCTAACTTATAATAACAATGATCTCGTTTTTAAGCTTGGTTTGGAGAAAATGAAAACTTGAGGATGATGATCATTCATGACATTTCCAAAACCGTAAGGTATGTTTTTGATTTCTTTCTTACTTTGAATGTTTATAATTTTCTATCTCTTTAATAAAGGCCAACGTGGATTGATTATGATGAAAAGTGTAAACGTGCTTTGTAACTAATGCATTGCATGAGGACATTGTAATGGTCAAGTGTAGGGGATTTGATAGGTGTGTAAACACCCATCCTTTTTACCACTTAATTACAATAATAACCGAGCCAAAACGTGTATTTTATGTCGTAAATGTCGGAATTATGCGTGGTTTGTGTTTTTGTTGTGATTTAGGACGAAAATGTGGAAAAGGGAGAAAACACGGGCATTCACGGGCTTTTATCGAAGAAAAAGACGAAAGACGAAGTCAAGAAATCAAGATTGCAAAAAGAACGGAAGTCCAAGACCAATTCTGAAGATTTATCGAAGAAAAAGTCAAAAGACGGAAGTTTACTAAAAGCCGAAGAACTCAAGTCTAATTTATTGAAGAATTACAAGACGAGTTTGAAGAAATACCGAGACAAAGTCATTAAAGTCAAAAGATTAAGAAGATTAAGGACTTAATGGTGCAATTAAAGAAAGAAGAAAGAGGGGATGAAGCTTCCTAAGCACCTCCCTAATCTCCCCTATAAATAGATTAGATTAGATTTCATTTTCTCTTGTTGGCTAGTTTGACAAACTATGCTCTTCCACTTAAATTTTTGAACATTTAATTACATGTCATTTAATTAATTGTCTTGCACCTTAAATACATTTAATTTCAAGTAAGTTTCCTTTTAATTATTGTCAATCTTTACTTTTCTTGTCAATCTCCTATCTACCTTTCTTGGTTTATGTTCAATCTTTGTGCTTTATTGTTCATGTTCATGTTCTTGAGTTTTTGTTAAATTGATTAAGTGGGTTTTGATTATTTTTGTTATATTTGTTAGTTTGACTGTTTTGGATTGTTTGTTTATGATTAGTTGATTATTTGTTATTAGTTTGATTTAATCTTGTGGTTGATTTTGATTAGATTAGATTGGATTAGTGTTATATTGTTCTTGCGTGTTCTTCGCTGCCTGTTACTGTTTCCAGGTTTGTTCCGTATCAAGCTAAAAGTTCCGAATCAAGGTTTTTGTTAAGGAGGTTCCGAATCAGTGAAGTTCTGAATGAAGGTTTGAAGATTTGTTCCGAATCAAACATTTGTTCCGGATCAAGACAACTTCTCTCGAATCAACAATTGTTCATTCGGATCTTTCCACATTTCGAATCAGTGGAAAAGGTGGTTCATTCGGAATAAGTTCCGAACCAAGAAGAACTTCCGAACCAAAGAAGTTCATTCGGAACATTTATTGTTCCGAATCAAGGAGGTCTTCATTCGGAACTTTCAAAGTTCCGAATCAAGAGTTCCGAATCAAGGGTTCCGAATCAAGAGTTCTGAATCAAGGGAATTCATTCGGAACATTCCGAGTGAAGAAGTTTATTCGGGACATTCCGAATCAGTGAAGTTCCGAATCAGTGAAGTTCCGAATCAAAGGTGTTCATTCGGAATATTGAATATTCCGGATAAGTGACATATTCCGGATAAACCATTATTTCGAGTGAGCATTTTATTCTGGATCAAGGATTTTGGTAAATATTCCGAGTGAAGAAGAATCATTCCGAACGAAGGTGACATTCCGGATGAGTGATTATTCCGAACGAAGGATTATTCCGAATGAGCTGTTTTCAGGTTCTTTTTAATTTCAGTTTTTAAGTTTTTATTTTTAAGCTTTATTTTTCCCGCCTTTTTCCTTAGTCTCACTTTAAGATTACTTGCCTTAGATTTATTTTAGCCTTGCCTTAGTTTAAGTATTAGTTGCGCTTTAAGTTTCCCTTAGATAGTTTTAAGTTTGCGTTATTTACTCTTAGTGCCTTTTAATTTCTCGTCACGTTTTAAATAATTGCCATTTATTTTAAAATTAGACTTAGATTTAAATTAACGTCATTTTCATTTACGTCTTGCACCTTCATTTTAAAACAACCAAAAATATTTGTTTCACCAAAAACAATTGAGTCGTACTTTGAACCGGAAATCAATTCGAGAAGATACCGAGAAACGAACTTTTCAACTAGTAAAATCCTTACATTACCCATCTACTTCACTGACTCACTTGCAACTTTCAAACCTCATCAAAACATAGCCAAAGCAGGCCAAAACATGCTAACGGAGACCAAACCATGGTCAAAATGATACAAACCTAATGGAAATCGTGTTTCCACGGATTTGGTATCGTTTCCCTAGATTTTCCAGACTTTGTCTAGTTTTTCCCGGTTATTGTCTCTTTGGGCTGTTTTGGCCTGTTTAGATCGGGATCTCACCGGTAAGTTAGGGTAACAAAATAATAGATTGAAAATAACCCTTCGATAAAAGAGACAATGTTGAATCTAACCTTAGTAAGTCTTGGTATACATAACCACGAGTTGGTTATATGTGACGTCAAATACTTGTTGTTTAGTTTGGTATATTACCCACTTCTTTTGGTTTCTGAGGGATAAGAAATGTCATTGGTGTCTTGATTGAATAATGTTACATGTTGTTGGATCTCACTCATATCCAGAATATCATGTTGTGGTGTGTTATAGGGAGGTTCCTTGTTTGGTGAAGCCACAACTACTTCACTGACTAACTTGCAACTTTCAAACCTCATCAAAGCATAGCCAAACCCGACCAAAATATGATAAAGGTGACAAAAACATGGTCAAAATGATCCTACCCTAGTGAATGATGTTCCCTGGATTTGCATGGTTTCCCCAGATTTTCTAGACTCTATCTAATTTTGCCAGTTTATTGTGTCTTCGGGTTGTTTTGGCCTGTTTGGATCGGGATCTTACCGGTAAGTTCGGGTAACTAAATAATAGATTAAAATTAACCCGTCAATAAAAGAGACAATGTTGGATCTAACCCTTCAAAGTCCTGGAATACGTAACCACGAGTTGGTTATATGTGACGTCAAATACTTGTTGTTTCGTTTGGTATATTATCTATCTTTATAGGTTTCTAAGGGATAAGAAATGTCATTTTTTCTTGATCGAATAATGTTACATGTTGTTGGATCTCACTCATATCTTGAATATCATGAGGTCACTCATATCTCGAATATCATGTTATGGTGTGTCATATGGAGGTTCCCTGTTTGGCGAAGCCACAACTACTTCATTGACTAACCTGCAACTTTCAAACCTCATCAAAACATAGCCAAACCCAACCGAAACATGTTAAAAGAGACCAAAACATGGTCAAAATGATCCAAACCTAATGGAAAACGTATTTCCACGGATTTGGCATGTTTTCCTCGGATTTTCCAGACTTTCTCCAACTTAAAGAGTCAAAATAGAGAGTCAATGTTGAATCTAACCGTTATAAGTTTTAGTTTACGTAACCACGAGTTGGTTGTATGTGATGTCAAATACTTATTGTTTAGTTTGGTATATTATTCACCTGTTTTGGTTTTTGAGAGATAAGCAATGTCACTGTTGTCTTGATCGAATGATGTTACATGTAGTTGGAGCTCACTCGTATCTCGACTATCATGTTGTACTGTGTCATAGGGAGGTTCTTTGTTTCGCGAAGCCTCAACTACTTCACTAACTAACTTGCAACTTTCAAACCTCATCAAAATATATCCAAGTCTGACTAAAACATGCTAAAGGAGACCGAAACATGGTCAAAATGATCATACCCTATTGAAAATCATGTTTCCCTGGATTTAGCATGGTTTCCCCAGATTTTCCATACTTTGTCCGGTTTTCCTAGGTCATTGTCTCTTTGGGATGTTTTGGAATGTTTGGATTGGGATCTAACGGTAATGACAAAGTTGTTTCATGTTTGTGGGGCATTCATTTCATTAATCTAACGCAATGACAAAGTTGTCAGTACCGTCAACTCACTCACAATGAAGAAGGTATAGGATTGATAGTGCAATTGTGTGTTAAGATTTATATCAATTCGACAACTCATGTTTGAAGAATATTTTCTTACGAATACAAATGTAATATTTTCGTGATTATAATCTGCCTTCATTTACTAAAGATATAGCTTGTAAAACCCGCATAAAATACCATGAACATTACACTACATAAAAACACGATTAAATTAAAACTTTCCATTAATAACATACGACACGTGTCACAAACATTAAATTGCAAGAACTACGTATATTATTAATGCACGTTAAATATTATGTATACTATTTAAGTCACGACAAATAAAACACGAACATTCACGATAAATAATTAAGTCATGAAAATTAATGGTTTTGTGACTTTGGGCTTTGTGTCCGCGGCAACCAGAGGCAAAAGGGAGGGTCCGGCCCATTTAGAAACCAACTAGTAACAATTAACACTCCAGGGAATTACCATTACATTTTTATAGAAAAAACAAAATAACCCTAGCCTCCTTTTTCTTTGAAGTCGCGGCAGCCACCAACCCACAAGGACGCTTTTGTTGGTTTTTGATCTTGAATTCGTATGTATTCGGGTTCGTGTTCCAATCCTACTCATTCACGTAATTGGTATAATCATAACCTTTTGCTTTTAATCTTTATTTTAATTAATGAATTATGTTCATGAACCTTTTGTTAAATCATTATTTAAACATGTTATAGAATAACTAAAATCAAGAAAAAGGGTTGGTGGTTTTTTGTTTGGATTCGGCGCACCAAACCGAGAGCACAAGGCTCTCGGTGGCCTTGTATCACCACCAGTCGAGACCCCCAATGGGGCTCGATGTGGGTTTTGTTCGGATAGCAGCAACCAAGGCCCCACAATGGGTAACCTTGGTACTGCAGTGGTTACGCAGGCAAGGCAAGGGGAACACCGGCTTCGGTCGGTGTGAACCGTTGACCACCAGTGGGAACCGCGGCCAGCAGCGGCAAGCAGGGCAGCAGCTGCAGGCTGTACAGCCGCCGGCCACCACCACCAGCAGCCGGCTGGATGGTGGTGTTTTGGTGTTCGGGTTTTGTTTTCTCGGGTTTATGGCTCGGGTATATTTTGTTAGCAATGTCTTATTTATTTAAATTAATTAAATTAATTTACATGCATTATTAATTAATTAATTTAAAACCATGACTTAAGGTATTTTATTTAATTAAATAAAACATGATATAACCTAAGTATTTATTTAGGCTTAATTAAATTAAACCATGACTTAATTTAATTGAATGGTATAAAGTAAAGTTTATTAAATTAATCATGATATTTTATTAATTAATAAACCATTCATTTTTATTATTAATTAATAATCATTTTAGCCTAAGTATTTAATTTAATAGACTTTACTAATAATTTATCATAACTTATAACTTATGATTAATAAGCACTAGCATATAATTTTAGACTTATTAATCCAGCTTATTTCTATTTATAGAAACTTTCTATTTAAGGAAACTTATTGTTTTTGGAAACTTTTTTTTAGACACTTACTATTTATAGAAACTTTCTTTTTTGGAAACTTTCTATTTTTGGAAACTTTCTATTTTGGAAACCTTATATTTTTGGAAACCTGCTATTTTTAGAAAGTTACTTATTATGACACTACAAGTATAGTAATACAGTAATACGTGAAATACTTAATCAAAATACATGTAAAACAAGAATAAATGCAAGATAACATTTAAAATAGTAAAACATGACAAGAACATATAAAATAAGATAGAACACACAGAACCAGTAACACGCTCAATAATCAGGCAACTCATACATATCCCTTATTTATGTAGTATCCGCGAAGTCGGAGTAGATCGTTCAGCTTTCCTTTTAGCTTCACTATTAGACATTAGGTACGGATATTCCGTCCTTCAGTATGGACATTCTCTTCCTTTATTAGGGTTCCCCGTTTGCAGCCATCTGTTTTCTCCAGTTATTTTATATGTTTTTAATGCTTATGTTTTATTTTAAAAGCCTGAGCTATATACATGCATGCCAGTTCCTCCTAGTTATGGAGGTACCATAACCATAACACTGGAGGCACCGGTGCTATCACTTCCCCACGACGGAGTGATTGCTCGTGGCGTCCCTTTCAGTTTTGGACATTTATTTATGTTATCATGTGGGGCGTATGGGTGCATCCTAGTTACATGTTTTTAAGGATTTTCATGGTGACTGTGGTGTGTGCCTTGCATCCTTCACAAGGAGTTGATCCCTCCTACCCAAACCAGTATAATTAGAGGCAACCCCTCTAATTGCATGATGAGGTCACCCCTCTAAGTATTCATGCACGTTGATACCTCATGACCTATATGGGCTCTTGGATAAATTTAAAATACAATTTTACATAAGTTAATCATAAGCTTTTCAAACTATAAAACTAGTTTTATAAACATGTACCAGATTTTCCAGGACTTATACATTTCCGCTGCTATTAGTCTTTATTATGCTTATGTCAGTCATACTATGTTATATATCCGTTCAATGGGCGTTTTGCTCAGCCGTTTCCTTTTCATGTTCCAAAACGACATGTACTCTGGGACGCACTTAGGACCTTGAGAGTATGTGCATCTAGACGGAAGCTATCCAGCCTCCTTTACCTTATGCATTTTCATACATTATTTCTTTTGGACATTGTTTAGTCCTTTCCTTTCAGTACTTATATTCATGTGTATGAGCTTACCCTTGATTCTGGTATTGTCTTTATGGTCATTTAATGTTTTAAGACATTTACCTTGCATGCTTTGATGACACGCCATAATTATCATGTGATATTCCCTTTATCAAAATAGGGTGTTACAATTATGGTATCAGAGCCAAGGTTTCGACATGTAGGCTCTAAAAACTCGACTTGTGACTAGTGGGTAGTCATCAGTGTCTTCCTAAAACTGACAGTTTGTTTTCATGCATTTGTTTCATGTATCATTGTAGCAGGTATTTTGACTAAGTAATGGTTAGTAAATGACTGGCCATATTTAGTTGCATGTGCTATTATTCGAATTCTTTTGTTTTGGTGAACCGACCCATAGGCGTTTACCCTCGTTATGACAATTTTTTTTAGTGAACCGATCCATAGGCGTTCACTCTTGTCATGTCAATTTTGTTTTGGTGAATCGACCCATAGGTGTTCACCCAAACTCATGTCATTTTTGTTGGCTATGCCTTAATAAACTGTTTCATGCATCATTTTCTTATGTTATCATATGTTCTAATCAGATTAATCATTTCATTTTGTTTTGCTTTAAAACTGTCAGATGGTTAACACACGTGAGCAAAATCTGCAGGCAGCTATTCAAGCTGCTCTACAAGCTTTACTTCCCCAACTCAAAAATGAGATTCGTGCTGAGGTGCAAGCTAATCACAATCGGCCCCAGAATTAGAACAACCCTTCTCCTCCTTCACCAGCTACTCTCATCACAAGGCAGGAAAGGTTCAATAAGCAACGACCTAAATCTTTTGAGCAGATTAACAGTCCATCTGAGGCTGAGAGCTGGATGGCACACGTTGAGAAGATTTTTCGATGCTATGGGGTGTGATCATGTCTTCAAGGCGAGGCTTTGCTTGTTAAAAATTTGAGGGAGACATGCTGGCATGGTGGAAAGCACTCAAGCAGTCGAACGGAGGTGACGACTGGGTTGCTGGCTTGACTTGGACGTAGTTTAAGGAGTTGTTTCTGAATCAGTTCTTTCTGAAAGCTAAGCAGGATCGGCTCAAGAGGGAGTATCATGGCATTCGACAGAGAACTGGAGAGAATAGTACGGAATTTATGCAGAGATTCCTTTGACTTGCTGGTTTCCTGGGCGCAGCAGCCAGGACAGCAGAAGAGCAGGCATATCATTTTCGCTGGGCTTTTCGTACTTTTGTCGCCAACAACCTAGTGTGTGCTACATTTACTATTGTGGTGCAGGTGGCAGATGCAGCTCGCAAGTTAGAGATGCTGCAAGAGAGAGACGAGTTTGGTGAAGTAGACAGATCTGAGAAGAGGTATATCTCAGTCATCAAACATTAATCATTTCATTCAATTTAGTACCTTCCATTTTATATCATTCTCCATATAATTTCATTTTTAGGCAAAAGACCGGGGACCGGTCCCAACCGGCCACTCAGCAGTACCAGCCTAAGGGAAAAGGTCAGACTTAGGATCGTTCTGCATCTGATAGGCGTGGCGGTAGTGACAACTACCGTAATAACGCCAACAACTCTAGCAACAGCAGGTTCCTAAATTACTCATTTCTATGTTATGTTGCTTTATGATTCATAAATTCTGAAACTTTAGCGTCTATTACCAGGAACACTGGCAACGGACGGGATCAGGACCTCAGAGGTTCACAGCCCAACCGTGCAACTTCATCTGGTATTAAAATCTAAACTTTCTGTGTAGTCATGTTTGTACCGCAATAATCATTTCTCACGCATATCTTCTGAATCAGGCTCCCAACCAGCTAGAGCACATGTTAGAGGGTACACTAACCATCTTTGCACCACTAGCAGCCGCAGACACCCAGGGTCGTGATGCCATGGTAATGGCACCTACTCCAAATGTAGCCAGCAGGGTCACTTGATGAAAGATTATAAGAAGGGTGAGATTGAGGGTACTTCAGGGCATGCTGATACCAAGCCACCTCCGACTACTGGACGTGTGTATACTATCACGCGAGACCAAACAAACAAGTCGTCAAGTACCATCATTGGAATCTTGTTTATGTATGGTCAAGCTGCTTGCGTTTTGTATGACACGGGTGCGACTCATTCATTCATATCCACTGCTTATGCTAATCGTGTTAGGATATCCCCTATGCCACTTGATAATGTCTTAAACATATCCACGCCTCTAAGGGACTCTATACGCATCACACATGGGTACAGAGATCTTCCTCTACAGTTTGGTGACAGAATTCGTAAAGTTGACGCACTTCTGTTAGACATGTGCGAGTTTGACATGATATTAGGCATGGACTGGTTATCCAAACACCACGCCACCATAGATTGCCATTCATATCGGGTTATTTTTTATGATGTCAACGCACTAGAGTACATTCACAATGGTTTCATACCAGGAGAGTCTGTAAAGATTATTTCAGCCTTGCAGGCACGTGCCTTACTGTCACATGGTTGCGAGGGTTTCTTAACTGTTGTTCATGATATTAAGGTTGAAACTCCATCCATTCAGGATCAGCCTATCGTGTCAGAATTCCCCGATGTTTTTCCTAAAGAACTTTCGGCATACCACCCGCTCGTGAAGTAGAGTTTGGTATTGAGCTCATCCTAGGAGCTGAACCAATCTCCAAGGCTCCTTACCGCATAGCTCCCATTTAGCTCAAGGAGTTAAAGGAGCAACTGCAGGAACTTTTGGAGCGAGTTTTCATCCGCCCTAGTGTATCTTCATGTGGTGCACCGGTGTTGTTCGTGAAGAAGAAGGATGGTAGTATGCGTCTATGCATTGATTATCGTGAGCTTAATAAGATCACAATCAGAAACCGATATCCTTTGCCATGTATAGATGATCTGTTTGACCGACTACAAGGCGCCAAACATTTCTCTAATATCGATCTGAGGTCTGGCTACCATCAGCTACGGGTGAAAGAGCAGGATATCTCCAAGACTGATTTCCGTACACGCTATGGACACTACGAATTCGTAGTCATGCCTTTTAGACTTACCAATACTCCACCAGTCTTCATGGATCTGATGAACCGTGTCTTCCATAAGTTTTTGGATAAGTTTGTTATCGTCTTCATTGATGATATTCTGATTTTCTCTAAATTTAAGGAGGAACACAAAGACCATCTTCGTGCAGTACTACAGATACTTCTCTAGAAGCAGATGTATGCCAAGTTCTCCAAGTGCGAATTCTGGTTGAGCAAAGTGGCGTTTCTGGGCCACATCGTATCCGCAGAAGGAATAACCATGGATCATGGGAAGGTTGAGGCTATCATAAAATGGCCAAGACCGACGTCGGTGACTGAGGTTCGTATTTTTCTAGGCTTAGCGGGTTATTACCGTAGGTTGAATTTTTCACGTTTGGCCTTTCCCTTGACTAAGTTGATGCGAAAAGGGGAGAAATTCGTCTGGACTGATGAACGAGAGAAGAGCTTTAAAGAACTCAAGAAGAAGTATTCTTACTCTCCCATCTAGCACAGGTGGATTTCAGATCTATAGTGATGCTTTAGGGAAGGGTCTTGGTTGTGTTCTCATGCAACATGGGAAAGTGATTGCTTACGCATCACGGCAGCTTAAGCCTTACGAGGAGAACTATCCTACCCATGACTTGGAGCTTGCAGTAGTTGAGTTTACACTGAAGATTTGGAGGCATTACTTGTATGGCGAATCATGTGATATCTTCACAGATCACAAGAGCCTGAAATATCTTCACCGAGTGTGAACTGAACATGAGGCAAGGAAGGTGGTTAGAGCTGCTAAAGGATTACGACATCAATATTCAATATCATCCCGGCAAGGCAAATGTAGTGGAAGATGCACTCAACAGGAATTCGGGCATGATCAACGGCATTAAGATAGAGGAGGAAATCATACGTGACTTAGAACGTCTGGACATCGAGTTTATGGTACGTGGACAGCATGGCTTCTGGGCTAATCTTAGAGTTGAGCCAGACTTGCTCTCTAGGATCAAGGAAGCGCAGAAAGATGACGGTGAAATCTGGGTGATTATTTAGAACATCGGTCAGCAGACGGAGTTTCAGGTAGATGAAGATGGTATCTTATGGCAAGGCACTAGACTATGTGTTCCTGATGACCTTACACTCAGGGAGGCTTTGTTGACTGAAGCTCACAACTCTCCATTCTCTATTCAGCCTGGTTCCACCAAGATGTACCATGACATCAAGCAGCATTTCTGGTAGAGTGGTATGAAGCAGGATGTTGCTACCTTTGTCTCCAAATGTCTTACCTGCCAGCAGGTTAAGATTGAGCATCAACGATCTAGTGGTTTACTACAACCATTAGACATTCCAGAATGGAAGTGGGACAAGATCTCCATAGACTTTGTCACTGGACTTCCGCAGACCAAGAGGAAACATGATGCCATTTGTGTTATTGTTGATCGACTGACCAAATCCGCTCATTTCCTATCAATCCGCAAGGATGATACAGTTAGCAAATTTGTTGATATCTATCAGAAGGAGATCATGAGACTACATGGTACTCCGTCCAGTATCATCTCTTACAGAGATCCTCGTTTTACTTCTCGGTTCTGGAAGAGTCTGCAGAAATCTTGGGGTACCAAACTTAAGCTTAACACGGCTTTTCATCCTCAGACAGACGGACAATCAGAACGTACCATTCAGACACTAGAGGACATGTTGCGAGCTTGTACTTTAGAATGGACAGGAAGTTGGGACGACTATATCTGCTTAGTAGAGTTTGCATACAACAACAGTTGGCACGCCAGCATCAAGTGTGCACCGTTTAAGATGTTTTATGGCAGGAAATATCGCGCCCCAATCTGTTGGGATCAGGTTGGTGAGCGAATTCTTGTGGGTCTGGAGATGATAGAGGTGACCAATGAGAAGGTTGTCGTCGCCAAGGCGAAACGACAGGAAGCTCATGCACGTCAAAAGATCTATGCCGACAAGCGCCGTAGAGATTTGTACTTTAAAGTGGGTGATCATGTCTTTCTCAAGGTATCACCGGCTCGTGGAGTTAGGCGCTTTGGAATCAAGGGAAAACTCTGTCCTCGATTCATCGAACCGTTTGATATCCTCGAACGTGTCTGGGAGGTATCGTATCGTCTGGCGTTACCTCCGCAGCTATCTCACGTCCACAATGTTTTTCATGTGTCCTTACTCAGAGGGTACAACTATCATCCTCTACATATGGATTAGTATCCACTCGAACATATTCGTGAGGATCTTTCTTATGTTGAGGAACCCGAACGAGTTCTTGATCGTATAGAGCGAGTCATGAAGAAGAAGAGGATTCCTTTCGTCAAAATCATTTGGAGAGACCATCTTGAGCGAGAAGCCACTAGGGAGACGGAGGAGTCTATCCGGACTTCTTACCCTCATTTCGAGTTTTGATTCGGGTATGTTTCTCTTTCAGTTTAAATTATCAATAATTCGGGGACGAATTATTCTTTTTAGAGGGGAAGAGTTGTAAAACCCGCATAAAATACCATGAACAGTACACTACATAAAAACACGATTAAATTAAAATTTTCCATTAATAACATACGCCACGTGTTACGAACATTAAATTTCAAGAACTACGTATATTATTAATGCACGTTAAATATTATGTATAATATTTAAATCACGACAAATAAAACACGAACATTCACGATAAATAGTTAAGTCATGAAAAATTAATGGTTTTGTGTTTTTGGGCTTTGTGTCCGCGGCAACAAGAGGCAAAAGGGATGGCCCGACCCATTTTGAAACCAACTAGTAACAATTAACTCTCCTTGGAATTACCATTACAATTTTTTAGAAAAAACAAAAGAACCCTAACCTCCTTTTTCTTTGAAGTCGCGGCAACCACCAACCCACAAGGACGATTTTGTTGGTTTTTGATCTTGAATTCGTATGTATTCGTGTTCGTGTTCCAATCCTACATTCATTCACGCAATTGGTATAATCATAACCTTTTTCTTTTAATCTTTATTTTAATTAATGAATTATGTTCATGAACCTTTTGTTAAATCATTAATTAAACATGTTATGGAATAATTAAAATCAAGAAAAAGGGTTGGTGGGTGATTGTTTGGATTCGACGCACCAAACCGAGAGCACAAGGCTCTCGATGTTCTTGTATCACCACCAGTCGAGACCCCCAATGGGGCTCGGTGTGGGTTTTGTTCGGACAGTAACAACTATGGCCCCACAATGGGTAACCTTGGTGCTGCAGTGGCTACGCAGGCAAGGCAGGAGGAACACCGGCTTTGGCCGGTGTGAACCATTGTCTACCAGCGGGAACCGCGACCAGCAGCAGCAACCAGGGCAGCAGCCGCAGGCTGCACAGCCACAGGCTGCACAGCCGCAGGCTGCACAGCCGCAGGCTGCACAGCCGCCGGCCACCACCACCAGCCGCCGGTTGGGTGGTGGTGTTTTGGTGTTCAGGTTTTGTTTCTTCGGGTTTAGGGCTTGGGTATATTTTGTTAGCAATGTTTTATTTATTTAAATAAATTAAATTAATTTACATGCATTATTAATTAATTAATTTAAAACCATGACTTAGGTTACTTTATTTAATTAAATAAAACATGATATAAACTAAGTATTTATTTAGGCTTAATTAAATTAAACCATGACTTAATTTAATTGAATGGTATAAAGTAAATTTTATTAATTTAACCATGATATTTTATTAATTAATAAACCATGCATTTTCATTATTAATTAATAATCATTTTAGCCTAAGTATTTAATTTAATAGACTTTACTAATAATTTATCATGACTTAATAAGCACTAGCATATATTTTTAGACTTACTAATCCAGCTTATTTCTATTTATAGAAACTTCCTATTTCAGGAAATTTATTATTTTTGGAAACTTTTTTTTAGAAACTTATTATTTTTAGAAACTTTCTTTTTTGGAAACTTTCTATCTCAAGAAACTTTTTATTTTTGAAAACTTTCTATTTTTAGAAACCTTATATTTTTGTAAACCTCCTATTTTTAGAAAGTTACTTATTATGACACTACAAATATAGTAATACAGTAATACGTGAAATACTTAATCAGAATACATGTAAAACATGAATAAATGCAAGATAACATTTAAAACAGTAAAATATGACAAGAACATATAAAATAAGATAAGAACACATAGAACTAGTAACACACTAAATAATCAGGCAACTCATACATATCCTTTATTTATGTAGTATCCGCGAAGTCGGAGTAGATCGTTCAGCTTTCCTTCTATCTTCACTAATGGACATAAGGTACGGATATTACGTCCTTCAGTGTGGACATTCTCTTCCTTTATTAGGGTTTCCCGTTTGCAGCCATCTATTTTCCCCAGTTATTTTATGTGTGTTTGAATGCTTATGTTTTATTTTAAAAGCATGAGTTATATACATGCATGCCAGTTCCACCTAGTTATGGAGGTACCATAACCATAACACTGGAGGCACCGGTGTTATGACTTTCTCACGACGGAGTGATTGCTCGTGGCGTGCCTTTCAATTTTGGCCATTTATTTATATTATCACGTGGGGCGTATGGGTGCATCCTTGTTACATGTTTTTCAGGATTTTCACGGTGAATGTGGTGTGTGCCTTGCATCCTTCACAAGGAGTTGATCCCTCCTACCCAGACTAGTATAATTAGCGGTAACCCCTCTAATTATATGATGAGGTCACCCCTCTAAGTATTCATGCACGCTGATACCTCATGACCTATATGGGCTATTGGCTAAATTTAAAATACAGTTTTTCATAAGTTAATCATAAGCTTTTCAAACTATAAAACCAGTTTTATAAACATGTACCAGGTTTTCCAGGACTTATACAATTTTGTTGCTATTAGTCTTTATTATGCTTATGTCAGTCATACTATGTTATATATCCGTTCACTGGGCGTTTTGTTCAGCCGTTTCCTTTTCATGTTCCCAGACGACAGGTACTCAGGGACGCACTTAGGACCTTGAGAGTATGTGCATCTGGACGGAAGCTATCTAGCCTCCTTTACCTTATGCATTTTCATACATTATTTCTTTTGGACATTGTTTAGTCCTTTCCTTTCAGTACTTATATTCATGTGTGTGAGCTTACGTTGGACTATCGATGTTTGATTCCAGTAGTTGTCTTTATGATCATTTAATGTTTTAAGACATTTACCTTGCATACTTTCATGACACGCTATAATTATCATGTGATATTCCATTTATCAAAATGGGGTGTTACATAGCTGTTATATATATTTTGTTTTTTGAATTGTTTATTAACACCCCACTTCGATAAGTGGACCGTTACATGATAATTATGGCGTGTCATCAAAGCATGAAAGGTAATGTCCTAAAACATAAATGACCATAAAGGGAAAAACCAGAATTAGACATCGGTTCCCATATATAAGCCCAAAACATAAATAAAGTAAATGCAATAGGATAGACAAAACAAGTGTTCAAGCAAGCATAATTATATGAGGCAAAAGGATAAGAAGTCCAAGGTAGCTTCAATCCTATGCACGTCCTCTATATGCTTAAGTTTGTCCTTGGGTACCTGTCGTTTGGGTCATGGAAAGAAAATATACGACTGAGCAATAAGCTCAGTGAACGGGTATGATGACAATGAAATGAATAGCATAAACATAAGCAAAGAATGAAATGAAAGTATGAAATGATAGTGCAGCAGAATAATGTAAGTCCTGGAAAACCTGGTGTATGTTTATAAGTTGGTTTATATTCTGAAAAGACTTATGTTTATTTTATACTAAAAACTGTATTTAAATTATGCCTGAAGCCTATATAGGTCATGAAGTATCAACGTGCATGAATACTTAAAGGGGTGACCTCATCATGCAATTAGAGGGGTTGCCTCTAATTATAATAGTCTGGGTTGGAGGGATCAGCTCCAAGTAACGGATGCAAGGCACACACCACAGTTACCATGTAATCTTGCTAAACTTGTCATAGGACGCACCCATTCGCCCCACATGATAATAATAAAATAGGCCAAATAACTGAAAGAGACGTCATGAGCAATCACTCTCACCGCGGAAGAGTCATAACATCGGTGCCTCTAGTGTTATGGTTATGGTACCTCCATAACTAGGTGGAACGGGCATGCATGTATATAGCACATGCAAATCTAAAATATTAATCACATAAGTTACTGTTTGGTTTAAGTAAACTACTGGGAAAAACAGATTGCTGCAAACGGGGAAATCCTAAGTATAGGAAGAGAGTGTCCTTACTGAAGGACGGAATATCCGTACCTTATGTCCAGTAATGAGGATGAAACGAATGCGGATGAATTACTCTGACTTTACGATAGCTACATAATAATAAGGGACACGAATGAGTTGTCTGTTTAACTTACATTTTCTGATTATTAGTTTACTTGACGTGTTATTAACTTGTTTTACATGTTCTTGTCTTGTTTTAAGTGTTCTTGACGTGTTTTACTGTTTCATGCATAATCATGTGTTCTCATAATGTTTCATGTATTCTGATTAATGTATTTCATGTGTTTATGTGTTTATGTGTTTATGTGTTAATATACTTGTTGTATCATAATGAATAACTTTCTAAAATAGCAGGTTTCTAAAAATAGAAAGGTTTCCAAAAATAGTAAGTTTCTAAAAATAGAAAGTTTCCATATTTAGAAATAAGCTTGATTAACAAGTATAAAATATAATCTATAGTTTTAATAAGCATAAAATATAAGTCATGATTATATAGTAAATTTTATGAAATAAATACTTTAGGCTAAAATAATAATTATTATTTAATAATATAATGCATGGTTTTATTAAGGATTATTAATAAATAATATGACGTAATTTATTTAATAAGACTTTACCTTAGCTTGATAAACATATAATTAAATTAAAGTATGATATTAATTTAATTACATAAAAAAATAAAGACTTAGGCTAAATTCATGATTAATTATGTTAAATAATTATAACCTAAGTTTCATGGTTAATTTTACTATATCATGTATTTATATTAATTAAGTTAACAAACGTAACCTAGCAAACATTCATGTGTACCGAGCCCTTAACCCGAGCCTACCGAGACTCCCATGTCTCGGTCGCATTAAACAAACAAACCAAGCAAAACAACCAAATGCCGAGTTCTGTCCAACATATAGTACCCAGTTTTGTCCAATATCTACAACCCTGTTTTGTCCAACATATCCTAAACCAGTTTTGTCCAATATATATACCCCAGTTTTATCCGATATCCTACCCAGACCTGTTGCCCCAAACAGCGTACCCCCTGTTCATATGTCTTTACCCCTCAATCGTACCATGTTCCTACTGCTGTCGAAATAATACCCACCGAGAGTCTGGGGGGACTCTCGGTTGCCACTGACTATTAACCAACAACCCCTGGAGGGGTGTTGGTATTGTGACTGACCACAAGAAACCAACACCGACCCCTTATGGGGTGCGGCTGGTTGGATAGAAATCACCACCGAGAGCCATGAAGCTCTCGGTTTGTGTGTAAACCACACAAACAAACATAAAACAATCCCGATCCCATGATTAATTATTATTATTAACATGTTTTAACCATTGTTTTTAATGATTCTTGAATAATGAACGTAAATAATAATAAAAAGATTATAGATTAGAAGATACCGAATACGTGAATGATTTAGGGTTTAAAACACGAACACAAAACTGTTAATTCTTTAAGATCAAAACAAAAATTCCTTGTGTGTGTTCTTGATTTGTGTTTCGCGACCATGGAGAGAAAAAGAAGGAGAGAGATCGTGTTTTAGTTCTTAGGGTTTTTGTAAACTAAGTATATTAAATCCCTGGTGGTTTAATTAGACTAGGATTAGTTAAATGGGTTGGGCCTAAGCCCTTTCCCTTCCTCTTTTCTTTTTGGACGCCACAAACATCCCTTTATACATGTTTTTGTTTTATTTTTCGTGCTTAACTATTTATCGTTGTGTTCATTTTTAAATGTCGTGTTTATTCTAGTTTTGTTTTATAAGTATTTTATGTAATTACATATCATGTATTAATAATGATATTAATATACGTAAATCTTATCGTAATTAATTAATATATGTAATTATTATATTCAATATTCGTGACACGTGTCGTATATTAATTAATCGTGAAGTTTTAATTTATACGTACTTTCATGCATTTCATGATTTAAAGTATTTTAAAGCGGGTTTTACAGTTTATTTTTGTACAATTGATTATTTGCGTGTTTACAAAACAATAAATATGTGTTACTTTTATCAATTAAAAAAACGTGAAATAATATAAAAATTGATAGAAGAAATGATCAAAAATTAAAAATAATATTTTTTTAACAGTTTAATATTGGATCTTTAATCGATGGTTTTGTTTGTTTATTAAGAGGTTATAAATCTGAACCGTATATCTGAAATAAGATTGTTTGTGTTTTTCTCAATAAAAAACATTTAAATGTTGTAAATGTAAATGAATTTCAGTTTTACAAAATATAAACACATCTTAATATTAAAGAAATTATTTGAGTTATAAACTTAGCATGGTATGACAAAGTAAAAATAAAATGTCATAATCTAAAATATTTAAATACATCGTATCAATTAAATCTCGTAAACTACTCATATATTCTGCAAGTGTTCTCAAATAGCTTGAGTTAGCATTTTTCCAAAAGTCTACATATAATTTCTTAACTAACTACAGCAGGTTCGTGCCAAATGATGTATAATGTATTTGTTTTATTGTTTTATTGTTTTATTGTTTTATTAAGAAAAATTATTTGGTTAATAGGTATTGCGTTGTTGGATGCTCCGATCGAAAAGAAATCAGTGGAGCCATGTCGGTACGACTGAATATGCGTGGTAACATGCAATTCAAATGCATGCGTTTGTTCATATTATATGGTAATTAGATTAAAAGTGTTGGTGTATATTTTTTTTGTTGCAAAAAGTGTCGAATGATATTCGAACGCATAATAGATAATATGGATGAAGACGTTTACCATAATTTGTTTGTTTTAATGTTGTAGACGTTTGCAAACAGCACAAAGCATGCACGATATGAATAAAGGTAATGCCTTTTATGTATTAAGGGTCTGTTTGGTATGGCAAAATGAAATGATGACGTAACGGAATAAATGTCGTAATGTAATAAATAAAGTAATGAAATTACGCATTAAGATTATAATTTTGTTTGATTGTTATCTTACTACTTTATAAAAGGTTTAGACCATTTTCTATTATTGGAAGTCTTAAAATATTAAGCCTCCAACATTGCCAAAAAAAGAAATATTAACAATTGAGTTAATTGAGTCAATATTAATCAACCTGAAATTTTATTACTCTAGCAAAACGTATGCCACAATTTATTATTGTAACAGCCCTTCATTATTGGATTCATAATTTTCATAAACAAAAAATAACAGTTCTTTAAATATACAAAATAAGTTACAGTTTTCAAATCATATATAAATTATCATAAACCACCCACTCATACACATATTTATGTCTCTTTCTCTTTCTCTTTGTTAAAAAAATACAATACAAAAGACAACACACAACTTCCTTATCACCTTCTCAACAGCCACAACCTTCACCACTTTCGTCGATGCCACTAATTCAGCCGCCGCCACCATCAACCGTAAACAGTAAAGGTTTGATGTGATTTGGTGGTTTTTGTTAAAGAAATAAAGTTTGGTGTTTGGGTTATAACAGAAGCAAAAACCATTGGTTTTATGGTGGTTGATGTTTCGGGTTTATAATATATGTTCGTCACAAAATTAGTCATCGAGTACCCGCCGCCGCATTGCGCGGGTACTCGGCTATGATAGAATGGAATGTAATCATTAACAAAAAGACTAAAATAACCTTTTATAATATATTTTTTTGTTTGATGAGTAATTAATGAAGGACTTTTATGTAATATGATTTCAATCTAAGTCGTAATGAAAAAAAGCAAGGGCTCCATGATGAATGCTTTTGATGTAATAACTTATTACATGTAATTACTCATTGCATTGCATAGTTTTAAACAAACACAATATTTTCATTACGTCGTAATAATCATTTTCATTCGTACTCTGATTACGACGTACCAAACACTATGTAAATGTTAATAAAAGATATTGGGGTATTTTCCAAAGTCTAGATCATTTAAATGTATTTATATTTAATCGTGTATGAAAAAAAAAGTCAAATGATTTAAATGTTCAAAACGTCTAGTCAATTAAGATATACTTCCTTCGTCCTACTTTAATTGTTCCCCAAAAAAATTCATTCTAAAATAAGTTCAATGAATCTGTACATTTATTTATTAAAATGACAGGTTTACTCTAATTAATGCAATAAATGTAGCAATTACTTTTTTTAAATGAATGAGATGCGTAAAAATTGTAACTTTATTGAAATATAAATGTCTTAAAATAAGAAAGTGGACACAATTTTGAGACAAACTAATATAGTAATGAGGCCAATTTAAATAAGATGAACGAAGTAAAAAACTGTTAAAATATTTCTAAAAAAACAAACACCACCGTAGTGTCACAATGTCACTATCATCTCTACTATCTATAAAGGGTGTATCCATAAAGTGAAAAGTGAAATTTTAAGTTTTTATTTAAGGAAAATGGAATTTTAAGTTTTTATTTAAGGAAACATGAGATAATACAGGAAATGTTAGAAAAATAATGGAAACAATTGTATTAGTCATCAGGTTTGACCGTCGGGTTACGGGTCAACCAAATCGAGTAATTGAGTCATGGTTTCGACCGTCGGGTCAAGGGTTCGACCGCCAGTCATGGTTCGACCACCAGGTCACGGGTTTGACCACCGGTCACGGGGTTCGACCACCGGTCACGTGTTCGATCACCGGTCACGGGTTCGACCATCGGTCACGGGTTCAACCACCGGTCACGGGTTCGACCATCGGGTCATGAGTTCGACCAACAAGTCAACCCGGTCGAGTCATCGGATTACCGGTTCGACCACCATATCACGGGTTCAATAATTGGGTCATGGATCCGACCACCGATTCAACCCGGTCGCCGAGTTACCGATTCAACCACCGGATCAATTATCATATCGTTAACTATCAGCCGCTACACAATTCCGCCGCTATGCGCGGGTATACGTCTAGTATAAAAAAAGTGTGTCGCAATCATAAATTAACAAAACAAAAATAAACACAAGTTACAAACTTCCTCAATTTTCAACTATGTAACCCATGTTTTTTGTAAGAGTAAAGGGAATGATCACACCACCACACCAAAAAACACTATGCAATGTCAGCTTTTTTACTTTCACATTCACAAAAAAACTCATCTTTTGATCACACCATTTCCACACCACCACACCAAATTTCTACTTATTTTCATAAACTATCCTCAACAATTAATTTATTTAAATCCTAATTTACTTTATTCATTCAAATAAAAAACATTACATCATAAATTAAATCCTAACATACCAAATTAAAAAAAACAAATGACATAAAATAAAAAAACTAATCCTTCATTTCTTCATCTTAATCTTTATTTTGTAGTCGTCGTTGTTGGGAATAAAGTGAGCCAAGTCACTCAGACGTTGACAAGAGTAAATTGGACGCTGACAAGAAGAAATCAAACGCTGATAAATCAAGCATGGACAAGAGATGTCCAAGCGCTGACAAGAAGAAGTCCAACCACTGATAGGAAAACTTAGTCAACACGTTTATTATTTGAAGAAAAGATATACTCAATATTGTATTTTCTATATTTATCTTTTACTAGAATAGTTGATAGGTTATCCATTGTACACGACTCCTTATGTTATAAAAGGAGGTCGTAGGGTTTGTAATTATTCAGTATTCGACTTTCATTGTACCCAAGTTTGATTATCAATCAAAAGTGAAAGTTTGGTTTATTTGTTTTACTTGTTCTTTAATCTAAGTGTTAATTCCGCATAACACTTGGATTGTTCATATAACAACAAAGTTTCTCTACGTCTAAAACTTGATTCAATCTTGTTAACACAAAGATAATCGATCTAAGTTTGGGATCAACAAGTGGTATCAGAGCTTGTTGAGGAACTTTGATCTAGAAGAACAGTAAACCCTAAAAACTCCAAAACCCTAAAACCAGAAAAGATGTCTGCTACAGAATCTTCTTCCTCATCAAACCACAACCTAAAAATCCTCATGCTCGACCCTGACAACTTTGAACAATGGAAGTTCAATTTTGAACAATACCTTCAAATTCATGATCATACTCTCTGGGAAATTATTGAATATAGAAATCAATTCGATAAAGCAGCTAAGATTGCTGCTGCTATTGTAGCAAGGTCTACCACTGGTTCTACTGCTGAAGAGCGTAGAGAAAGACCTGAGGATGGAAGAGCTGTCTCAACTGCTGATATAGCCAAAAGAAGGAATGACATGAAGACCTTAAGCATTCTCAAACTCTCTCTGGGTCCAAACAATCAGCATAAGTATAGAAGCTTTGAGTCTGCCAAAGAACTTTGGGCAGCTCTTCAAGTCAACTATGGTGGTAATGATGATACTGCCCAAGAAAAGAAGAAGCAACTTTTGCATGAGTATGTTGTGTTTAAGGCTCTTCCCAATGAGAAGCTGAGTGACGTAAGAAGCAGGCTTCTAGACATCACTAGCAAGTTGACCTTTATGGGAACAGAGTATAATGATGCTGATATCATTACTACTTTCCTTAAAAGTCTTGGTGATGCGTGGAAAATTGAAGTTAGGTCTATCATTGCTACCAATGCCCATAAGAGTTCTACTTTTGATGACGTCTACAATAAGCTAAAGACTGTAGAGAATGAAATCTTATTGGATCATGGAAGCAAGTCGACATCTGGAAACATGGCTTTCATCTCACATAGTGAAGCTCAAGTCAATAAGAGAGAGTCATATGTGCATCCTGTTACTGGATCACCTTATGTCAGTGGTGGATCAACCTTTGTCAGCGCCTCACATTCAGACGCTGACACATACAATGTTGACTCACCAAGGATTAAACCTGCTGGTATTGATTTGGATACAGTATGTGCATACATTGCTGCATTGCCTAATGGTTCCTTGATTACATATGAGGATCTTAAGCAAATTAGTGATGAGAATTTGGAAGAGATGGATATTATTTGGAATATGGCACTTGCAAGCATAAGGGCCAACAGATAAAATATGAGATTTAGAAAGAAGATGACCTTCAATGCTAAAGACACTGCTGGATTTGATAAATCCAAGGTTGAGTGTTACAACTGCCATAGGATGGGTCACTTTATGAGGGAATGCAGATCTCCAAGAAGATTTGATGCTGGAAAGGCTTCAAGCCAAGTCGTCAAGGTTGAAGAGACAAAAGCTCTGGTTGCCATGCAAGACATTGATGGTGTTGGATGGGACTGGAGCTTTTTGGCAAAGGATGTGGAAGAGAATAAGGCTTTGATTGCAGAGAAGGAAGAAGAAGAGCATGTTCACTTTGCTCTTATGGCACATTCCTCGTCTTCATCAGATAATGAGGTATATGATGATGCTTACTGTAGTAAAGGCTGTCGTTTAAACACTGAAAAGCTTAACAAAGAAATCTTAGAGTTAAAATTAGATGTTTTTGATGAAAAATGCAAACTATCATATTATCAAATAGCACTTGTTCAAACTGAAAAGACTATAGAGGAATATTAGAAAATGGAATTTGACCTAAAAGATCAAATTAATGTTTTGTCTTATGATCTTAAAGTTAGTGTTGAACTTAGGGACACTCTGATGAGATCCAGAGAAGAAGTGCAACTTAAGTTAGATGAGGCCATTAAGGATAAAGAAAATGTAGGGCTCAAAATTAAAATTTTTGATAAATCCAGCCAAACCCTAGAAAATTGTGTTAGTGAACAAAGAAACCCTAGGGATATGTATGAGATTGGATAATGAATATGTTGTTGTTCCTCCATCGGCTGGGAACTTTTATGGTGTTCAGAGAAAGGATCTCTTTTGGACTGGTATTCTAGAACTCCAATAAGAGGAATTTATTCCTCCACCTAGAGTGCTTACCCCAGTTGAGGAATATCAACAAAAGGTGACTGACCTTGAGAAGTGGAAAGCAGACAACCCTTTTCTCTTTGTTAAGGGTGGAATGCTTAGTGAGAGTCCTTTTGAGCCAACACCCATTACTGTGACCAACCCTACCATTAGAAAACCTGTTGACCTTGGCTCATCTGTTAATAGAAAACCTAGTGTTAAATATGCTGAAATGTATAGAAAACCTATGTCACCACAAAGCCAAGCTAGTGTTAATGGGACAGGGTTCTTTCAATCTAGACCTAAGGTTATGTCTAGAAAAGCTTGTTACACATGTGGGAGTTTTTCTCACTTGGCCTATAAATGTGTCAGTGCCTCAAAAGTCAACGCTGACAATAGGTCAACCATGGTCAAACCCAGACCTTATGTCCAACCAAGTCCACAAGTTACTAGACCAGCTCCCTTCTTTACTAAAGGGACAAATACTCATGGACAAAGGCCCTTTCAAAAGACCAACACCTGGTCTAATAGACAAAGGATTCCTGTAGCAAACCCTAATTTGGGCGCTGACAAGAACAAGTTCAGCGCTGACAAGAACAAATTTAACGCTGACAGGAATAATTCCAACGCTGACAAATTTAAGTACGGTGTGCATATGCCACCACAAGCTGGTGTTGGATCTTGTGTTAGAACAAATAATAATAGGTACTTACAGCCTAAGAGAAAGGGGTCTAAAGCTTCATCTAGTTTGACTTGGAGACCTAAACAAGACCTAAACCCTAATTTTGATGGAATTTCTATGACATGTAACAGATTTCATTATATTTCAAAGGTTATGACTAAACCAATTGGGGTAAACTGGATTTTCAGACCACAAAGGTATGAACAATGGGTTGTTATAAGGACTAAATCTGTTCTTGTTGAACAACCACATGAATCCAAGTTTGCTCAAGCTTGGGTTCCCAAAGAAAACTAATTTGTTTTCTTTAGAAACTAGAAGGGGGGTTTTAATAGTTTCTTATAATTTACTTGTTAAAAGGTGGTTTTCAAAAATCCTTTTTCAAAAACTTAGACTTGAGGAAATGTGTGAAATCTTCTTAGGCACAATATGAACAATGATAGTGTAACTAAGCTAATACTAACAAATATATATGCACAAAGAATAAAGAATGTAAAGATTTAAGGGTAAAGAAAGATCAAACCGAACACCAAGGATTTATAGTGGTTCGGAAACAAAGCTCACTCCTCGTTCCTACTCCACTCCTCGAGTACTCCTTACTCGAGAGTTCACTACTCAACAAGCTCCTTATGGTGGAGAAAACCGTACACGTTGCTTAACCAATTTCTGACTCTAAGCTAAAAGTCGAGCCCTAATGGTAGCTAGGACCAATCTACACAACTATACTTAGTACATACACAACTTCCAAATAGACACAACTACTTGGATCTTCTCAACTAAGACACAACAACAAATGTATAAAAGTAGATCTTTAATGGATCTTTGGTTGTGGACTCAACACTTCACAAGGATAGTGTTCTTCTCTTTGCACTTGGAGAGGAAGGGATGGAAGAACAAGATTCACTTCTTAAACAAGTAGTAATCAAACAAATGATCAAAGATTTGAGTGATTAAAGAAGAGAGTTTGAATCTGGAAATAGATGTGCAAAAGGAGTGAATTGAAAAGCTGAGAATGGTCCACTATTTATAGGACAAAGGGCCAACGGCTATTTCTGTCCGCGGTACCTTATCTTAGCCCGCGGTACCTTATCGATAAGGAACCGCCTAGGAGCTAAGGTACCGCTGGACTAGACTCCGCTCCCTTTTTGTCCTTTAGTGGTGGAGGTCATATCTGGTTTAAAAAATATCCTGATAGAATATTCCTAACCAAATAAGAATATGCCATTTTCAAATTTTCAAATAATTAATTTAATAAAACATTTTCTTAAAAAGAAAGTTTAATAAAAACTTGTCACACTTAATAAAAAGTGAGTTTTACTCACTTGATCATTTGATTAAGGTTAGTACTTGTTTATCCATGCCTTAAGTGAAAATGGGTAAAATGAAAAATACTTGAACTCAAGAATTCGTTTTTCTTTGTTTTCGTAAATGCTTGTTTTTACATATTGTCGTAATCAAAACTAAGCGAGACCGAAAAATACAAATAACATTTTTAGGCATTATTGCATTAACATTTTCTTTATGTGCAGGGCATTTAAAAGCAGGTCTATGATCATGGATATTAGGACAGTGGATGCTCTAGGCACATGACGAGGAAGGAAGATTATTTGACAAACTTTACCCCTATTAAAGATGGTGACAAAGTGTACTTTGGAGGAGGATATGGTACAAACTGAAAACGTATTTCTGGTAAAAGAACTTGACTATAATTTGTTTAGTGTGTCACAAGTGTGTGATAACAAGAATAAGGTTCTTTTCACTGATACTAAATGCTTGGTGTTGAGAAAAGATTTTAAGATGCCTGATGACAAGTTTATTGGTTATAGAACAACTAGGCATAAGGACATTTATAATGTTAATCTTAATATAATTAGGATGAACAATAATTTGTCATGTTTGTATGCTAAAGCTTCAGTAGATGAAAGTAATTTATGGCACAGAAGGTTAGGGCACATAAACTTTAAGAATATCAATAGACTTGTGAGACATGATTTAGTTGATGGTTTGCCTTTAAAAGCTTTCCATAATGATCATTCTTATGTTGCATGTCTTATAGGAAAACAACACAAAGTCTCATTTAAGTCTAAACTTGTGCATTCTAGTTCTAAACCACTTCACTTGCTACATATGGACTTATTTGGCCCAACTAATATCGAAAGTTTGAATGGTAAATCTTTTTGTTTTGTTATAAGTGATGATTTTTCTAGATTTACTTGGACTTTCTTCTTGGCTTTAAAAAGTGACACTACCACTACTTTGATTAAATTTATTACCCAAATTGAGAAAAAGACAGGGAATGAGGTTAAAATACTTAGAAGTGATAATGGTGGTGAGTTTGGAAACAAGTTGTTAGATGCCTTCTGTGTTAGTAAAGGGATTACTAAGCAGTTTAGCATAGCTAGAACTCCACAGCAGAATGGTGTGGCTGAAAGGAAGAATAGAACCATCATAGAAGCAGCTAGGACAATGTTGGTTGATGCTAAGTTTCCCATTGCTTTTTGGGTTGAGGCTGTGAATACAGCCTGCTATGTTCAGAATAGAGCATTGGTCAACAAAATCCATAATAAGACACCTTATGAGCTATTTTGGAATAGGAAACCCAACATAGGTTTTCTTAAACCCTTTGGATGTCATGTAGTGATTTTGGATACTAGTTATGCCTTAGGAAAGTTTAGTGCCAAAGGTGATGAAGGCTACTTTATGGGTTATTCAGTGCAGAGCAAAAAATATAGGGTTTACAATAAGAAAGAAAAACGTATTCTTGAAAAAGTATATGTTAAATTTTTAGAAAGTAAACCTAGTGATCCTGAGAGTGGACCAGATTGGTTCTTTGATCTAAAGCCTTTATCTAGAACCTTGAATTATATGCCTGTTACTAATCCAGACATTGTGAAAAAGGATTCAAATGTTGTGGAAGAACCTATTGTTGAAATTGCAGGTAAACAGGTTGCCAAGGAAGAAGGATCACATGCAGTCAAATCAGACCCCATACTTGAGTATGTTACCATTCCTATATGGGCTGACGGATTTGCACAAGCTGCTGCTGCTGAAAAGGATGAAGTAGGGGCACAAGAAAGGCCAGTTGATGAAAACATGCATGAATCTTCAAGTGCTGACAAAGGCAAATCAGACGCTGACAGGTTAAATTCAGACGCTGATAGCTCAAATGCTGACAACTCGTTTGGGCATTTATTCTCTTCCAATACTTTTGAACAAGGTGAACCTTCCATACTTCATCAATAGGTTCATTCTAGTGAGGATGGAAGTGGATATGAAGATGATATTGGCAACATAGAAACTGAAATAGAAGACAACACACTACTTGGGGGAGGAACTCTTACAACTACTGTCAAAAATCATCCTCCTTCCCTAATCATTGGTGATGTTTTGTCTCCTATTCAAACAAGAAGGTCTCATCAGATGCAAAGAGTTTTCATTGCCAATATCCACAAGAAGGTTGATACCCCTCTTGTACAGGCATGTTTGTTTGCTTGTTTTCTGTCACAACAGGAACCCAAGAAGATTTTTGATGCTCTCAAAGAACCAAGCTGGGTGGAAGCAATGCAGAATGAGCTTCATCAGTTTGCCATTCAAGATGATTGTCCAAAATATGTTAGACCTATTGGGACACGTTGGGTTCTTAGAAACAAAAATGATGAAAGAGGGATTGTGGTCAGAAACAATGCATGTTTAGTTGCTCAAGGCTATACACAAGAAGATGGAATAGACTATGAAGAGGTTTTTGCACATGTTGCAAGGATTGAAGAAATAAGGATCTTCCTAGCCTATGCTTCTTGCATGGGTTTTACAGTTTATCTGATGGATGTGAAGAGTGCTTTTCTATATGGCACAATTGAAGAGGAGTTTTATGTAATGCAACCTCCTGGTTTTGAAGATCCAGAACATCTAGACAAAATGTATAGAGTCAAGAAAGCAATGTATGGACTTCATCAAGCCCCAAGAGCATGGTATGGTACATTGTCCACCTATCTGGTGGAAAATGGATTTAAAAGGGGCACGATAGACCAGACCTTATTTACCAAGAAGATTGGTAAGGATTTTCTGCTTGTTCAAGTCTATGTGGATGATATTGTCTTTGGTTCATCCAATCCAACGATGAGTGAAGACTTTTCCAAGCTCAGGACAGACAAGTTCAAGATGAGTGCAATGGGAGAGATGAACTTCTTTCTGGGTTTACAAGTCCAACAGAAAGAAGATGGTATCTTTATCTCTCAAGATAAATATGTAGCAGAAATCTTGAAGAAGTTTGGTTTTTCTCCACATGAAAAACGGGCTAGCACACCCATTGATAGGGAACACCCTTGGGGAAAGACTAGAGATGGAAAAGATGTGGATGTCAGGCATTATAGATCAATGATTGGTTCATTCATGTATCTTACAGCTTCTAGACCTAACATCATCTTTGATGTGTATGCATGTGCACGCCATCAGGTGACTCCCAAAGAGTGTCATCTTCATGTTGTCAAAAGGATATTTAGATACCTTAGGTGTTATCCCACCTTGGAATTATGGTATCCAAAGGATTCTCCACTAGAGCTTATTGGCTATTCAGACAATGACAATGGAGGTGATAAGTTTGATAGGAAAAACAATTGGTGGATGCCAATTTCTTGGGAGCAGATTGATATCTTGGCAATGTAAGAAACAAACAGTGGTGGCCAACTCTACAACTGAAGCAGAATATGTTGCTGCAACTGCTTGTTGTGGACAAGTTCTATGGATACAAAACCAGCTGTTGGATTATGGGTATAATTTTATGCATACCAAGATATTTGTAGATAATAACAGTACATTATGCATTATTAAGAATCTTGTACATCACTCTAAAACAAAACACATAGAAATTAGACATCATTTTATAAGAGATTGTTTTGAAAAAGGTTTAATACATCCAGATAGGGTAGACACAGAAGAAAATGTGGCTGATCTTTTAACTAAACCTTTTGATGTTGGGAGGTTCCAGTGCTTGGTAACCAGTATTGGAATGATCAATCTCACCTAAATGTGTTTTTGAAGTCATTGTATAGTTTGTACATGATGTGTACTATTATTAGTCTTTGTACAAGATTAGGTTTTCCACTTTATTTTTCTAACGCTGACAAAGGTTATTTTAACGCTGACAAGTGTTAAAATGGACGCTGACAGAAATATGTTAGTTTTGTGGTTTTTGATCTAATCATGCAGGCAGTATGAGCATTGTACAAATGGATACATAGTTGCTTATGGATCTTTTGGCTACTAGGAATGTGTTCAACTTTATGGATGATGGTTGGAATGTTTACATTCCTTTCTTGACATAAATTTTTATTGCATACTTTTTATTTTGCAACTTTGTATATCCTAGGTTAAGGGGAGGTTTAGGAAACCTTTAGGATTTTTGGGTATTCTTAGAATACTCTTATCACAATTCTAGATTGTGTCCACTGGTGAGTACGAATTAGTTTTCTAAATCGTGAGGCACTGTAGCATGCAAAGTTGATATACTGTGCACGCTACCAAGACATTTTTGCCTAGAATTAGATTTGGTCGGTTGGGAGACTTGGGAACGTTTTTATTGGGCTTACCTAGGAAGTTACAAAGGGTTTATATGAGGTAACTTCATTGTTAAGAACTTTGGTTAGTAAGGGACACTTGAGGACAATTATGTATATCTTGCAAAAACAAGTGGGCATGATTGGACACTGCTTGCCACCCTATAGTCATTTCAGTCTATGAATTATCTTCACTAGGGTAAACTACTTTGTTAAAGTCCTTTTTATTTTTAATTATTTTTATTTTTGGATGCTGACATTTTTCTTTCCAAACGCTGATAAGACCAATTTGAACGGTGACATGGAAAATTTCCAACGCTGACAAGAATATAGCCGTTAGACGATGATATTTAATTTTTGACCGTTGACAAACATTGGGTCCTTCCCAGTTGTTATTTTTGACGAAAATATGGGCCGTAATTTTCGGAGTTGGTAACTTTTAATTAATGTATGAGATAAGTTATATATTTTTCAAGATTTTAATCATTACTTTTTGAAAATAACTGCCTCATATTTTAACTAATCGTATGTTTTCACCTCTCCTATAAATTTGGCTTATTTCTTTCAAACAGGGTAACTTCTATTCTTGTCTAACTATAATCTCTCAAACCTTCATATCTCCATAACTTTTATATCACAGTTTTCTTGCATCAATCTTCATGGCACCAAAGTTTAAACCTGCTCTATTGGAATTGGGGTTCAGAAGTCAACACAACATGGTGGCTTATTTGGAAGCTGGTAATACTCTGTTTCCCTAATATACTCAGATGGTTGGGTATTTGAATGCGTCTTCTTTAAGGTATGCACTTTCACATACTCCTCTTGTCCCTATCACACACATTAAACAGTTTTGGAACACTGTTAGTTCCTTAACAGTTAATGGAGTGATTACATTGACTGCTATTGTTCATAGGGTTCCATGGGTGGTTACTAAAACTTTAGTTCTCCAAGCTTTGCATCTTAATGATGCAGATGGTATAACCACCCTTCCCTTGCAGAGCTGGAGCAAGGACTTCAAGCCTTGGGTTATCCTTTGCCTTCAGAAGGCCATTTAAATAAATTTACCAAACAACAGTTTCCCCTGGCTTGGAAGTACCTTATACATGTCATCCTACAATGTTTGAGTCCCAAATGCTCCTCACACAATGAAATCAACCGTTCTATTGGGAGTGCCATTAAGTGTCTTACAACTGGGCAAAACTATAATTTTTCAAAAATGATTTTTGATGGCATGTGTCACAATAACGGTAACAAGATTACTCTTGCTTATCCTAGGTTTTTACAAATGGTTTTTGACATGCAAGATATTGCACAAAGGATCATGATAATTTTTATACTATTCCTGTTCAAAAGAAAACAGTTTTTGGAAATATGAATACACCACCATATATGGATCTACCACTCACCCCAGCCATGCTTGTTGTCATTGAGGCAGTAGTAAACCCTCCACCTCATCCACAACCTCAACCAGACCCATTACCAGCACAACCTCCATCACCCCCAGCATATGGATATTGACCCTCAACCATCAGGCGCTGACACTCTTAATGGCAGCGCTGACACATTAGATCCAAACGTTGACACCATTTTACCACAAACCCAAACACCCCCTCACACCCAAACAGACCCTCAATCCACTTCATCTTCTACCCCACCAGATTATAGGTTGGAAAAACACCAAAGGACTGCTGGAGTGTTCTCCTCTGGTTGTCCTAGCCATGTAGCAGAGAGAACCACCATGACAAGTGTGGTTGGTGACATTGGTGGGGCTGAGACTATTGGTCCTGGCTTAGAAGCAGGCCAAGACAGTCCTAACATCCTTAAGACCCTATCCATACCCCATGAATCTCTTTTGGGAGGTCAAATTCCCATCATGGAGGAGGGCATATTGGAACTTTATACTCTTTTGGAATTGACAGTGGTTTGCATTAGCTTGCAAAAGCAAAATTCAGACCTTGTACATATTGTCACAGGTCAGGGTCTTGAACTCAAGAAATTGAGGGAGAGACTAGTTGTTTTGGAGACTGCCCAAGCTAGGAGAAGGCATGCAAGAGTACTCTCATCAGGGTAGGATTCTTACAAAGATGAGGAAGATGCATCAACAGAACCTTTCAATTTGAGTGACAAGGGCTCACAGGAAGAAGAAGGTGGTTCTTTTGGTACTAAACAGGTAGAAATTGCTTAATCTTTGACTAGCTTGAAGGAGAAGCTTGTTATTGATGTCTCATTATTCACTCCAAGAAGCTTTCATTTGTGGAGATGATGGAACAGGCTACAAAGTCAGCCGTTGACGTTTAGAGTTTGAGCGCTGACAAGAGCAAAGAAGGCGTTGACAGACCCACAGGTATGATTGGTGTATCCCAACCACCAGTTATTATTAGGGATGTTACAACACAGGTACCAACAACTACCTTACCAACCATTGGAGCACAAGATAAGGGTAAAGCAATTTTAGTTGAAGTTGAGGTACCAAAAAATGTAGCCCAGATACAGTTTGATCAAGCTTTGGCTGCACAATTGCAAGAACAAGATTGGGCTACCACAGAGAAAGATAAAGATGGTAGTGATGATGATGAGAGATCTGGATCCAGTGTAATGATTATAGAGGATCCAGAAAGGTTAGAGTATGGTGAGGATGACTTAGCCAAGGAGAGGCTAAGAGAGTTAAAAGGCAAAGTGGATTTTGATATGCCTGAAGTTAGAGAGATGTATTTTGCATGGGAGAATAAGACAATAGAGAATCCAGAGATGTCTATCACTGGACATATTTAGGGATTGGAGATCTTATTGAGAGTGCAGGAAGACTGCAAAGTGATTTTGAAGCATAAGGCTAGCAAGGTGTTTTCTAAACTCAAAAAGGGATAGAAGAGAGCTATACTTTATGTTGCTTAGGTGTCATCAAGGTGGGTGGACCTATGACAAGTTGAAGAAGCTATCCTTTGATGAATTGGAGTTTCGGGCTTATCCAATTTGGTTAAGAGTTTGTGAAGAAAATACTATGAGACTTCTCTCAGATGAAAGGAGAGAATATATTGAAGAAAATTTGCAGATCCAAAGGGCTTCTATTGCACCAAGACCAGTGAAGAAGGGAGTTCATATTGAGTTCCCAGTTCTTGATCAAGTGGATCCTAGTGAAGCAGTTATCAGAAAGAGCATTAAGCTCTCACCATTGGAAGCTTCACATGTTGCAGAGGTACTACCTTTAGATTACAAAAACCCAATAGTTAACTATGAAAAATATGCAAGTGGGTTCTGGATGATCACCAGATATGGCAAGAAGGTACATACTTTTACTTCTTTGATCTCATTGTTTGCAAGCCTGGATAGAGAAGACTTGGTAGATCCGTGGACTTTGATGAAGACCAAGAATGAGGCTGAAGCACCTATTTCAGTCAATGGAATAAAGATTTGGACATCCTTCAAAAGGATGATTCAACCAGATGAAGCAGATCCAATATGGTTGGATCTGGATGATATCAGTGGACTACAATAGCATCTACATTCAGCAGATGGTGTTTACCATTTAAGCACTATAAAGTTTTCAGGGTATCTTCTTGTGGATGCTCAATATACTATGTCGAAGGAAGTTTTAAAGAAGATGGTGTCTACACAGCTGGAAATGGATTATACTAGTGATGTTGGCAAAGACTTAATTAGATTTATTTATTATCTAATTAAGAAGTAATTTGCATTTGTAAGAATCCTCCTTGTACTTAGTTTTTATTCAGAAACTTGATTACTAGAGTAGATATCAAGTTTAGGGGAGGATTGTTGGGAATAAAATGAGCCAAGTCACTCAAACGCTGACAAGAGTAAATTGGACGCTGACAAGAAGAAATCAAGCGCTGACAGATCAAGCATTGACAAGAGATGTCCAAGCGCTGACAAGAAGAAGTCCAACCACTGATAGGAAAACTTAGTCAACACGTTTATTATTTAAAGAGAAGATATACTCAATATTGTATTTCCTAATTTATCTTTTCCAAGAATAGTTGATAGGTTATCCATTGCACACGACTCCTTATGTTATAAAAGGAGGTCGTAGGATTTTTAGTTTATATACATTATTCAGTATTCGACTTTCATTGTACCCAAGTTTGATTATCAATCAAAAGTGAAAGTTTGGTTTATTTGTTTTACTTGTTCTTTAATCTAAGTGTTAATTCCGCATAACACTTGGATTGTTCATATAACAACAAAGTTTCTCTACGTGTTAAACTTGATTCAATGTCGTTAACACAAAGCTAATCGATCTAAGTTTGGGATCAACCGTCGTGTCCAAAGGTGTTCCATAAGGTGTCGTTGAAGTGAAAGATGTGAATTTTTATCCCGTAACTCTTTTGTTTTGGTACGGTTGGTGTCATGTCTATCTATCCACCAACGTTGCATTCTTGCCGATGAATTAACAAACAGATCATTGGAATCATCAATACGAAATTCGGCCTCATTTTTTTGACCAATCACCATATTTTGATCTTCTAAAATCATGTTATGCAATATGATACAACTATACATGACTCTACTGATGGTGGTTACTCTGTATGATCGAGTCGGTTCACGTAATATTCCCCAACGACCTTGAAGAACACCAGAAGCACGTTCGACATCCTTTATTGATCCTTCTTGTTTCCGATTAAAATTAATGTTTTTGGGTTGACTTGCAACCGAGAACGATTTCGCAAAACTAGCCCACTGTGGGTAAATCCCGTCGGCTAAGTAATACCCTTTCTGAAACGTAACCCCATTTACTCTAAACGGAGATACAGGTGCTATGTCATTAAGAAGGTCGTCAAACAACGAAGAAACATCTAAAACATTTATATCATTATTTGCACCCGCTACACCAAAAAACGCATGCCGAATCCACAAATCGTGAGAAGCAACTGCTTCAAGCATAATTGTTGGGTATTTTTTATCACCCCTCCCGTATTGTCCCTGCCATGATACTTGACAATTTCTCCATTCCCAATGCATACAATCTATGCTTCCAAGCATTTCCGGGAAACCATGAACATTGTTATGCCTCACATAAATTTTATGAACGTCCTCAAGAGTTGGTTTTCTCAAATAGTGGTTCATGTACAAATCCATTTTACATATATTAAAGAAAAACAAACTTTCAGAAATAGTACGTTCGGCCAAATGCAAATATTCATCAAACTGGTCGGGCACGCTATCGTATGTCAGTTGGCGTATGTCGGCTGTGCATTTCAGAATAACACTTGCACTCATTCGACCGGTACAATCGGGCCGAACTCTAAAGTAATCAAAGTGTTTTGGAAGAGGATCCGCCGTATAATTTTCAATATCATGGACAATTTTTAAAAATAATGTTCGACTCATGTGATATCTTTTACGAAAAATGTGTAATGGATACTTACAAGGCTCGTCAAAGTAACCCGTCCTCAAACGAACTTCGGCAGACTCAATCACGTTCAATAACATTTCGGGTGAGCCGGGGTTTGTTTTCTTGTTCTTGCAAGTAATTATAATAATTATACGGCGGTAACCAACATATCAATGTCGGTTTCATCATCAATGTCAAACGCGGAAGGTCGGTACGCTATTTTTCGTGTGTGTGTAAAATTTGTGTTTGTGTAAAGTTATAATGAAGTTAGGTTTGTATATATAGAGGGGTTTCAAAAAACTAGCCTTAATAGGCTTTTTAAAAAAAATTTGAAAAAATTTGAATCCAACGGTAATATAGCCGTTGAGGGTGGTTTTCGACAATAGTGAAAAACAAAGGGTCAGTTCCATAAATGTGGCAAGGGGGCAAAATGATTTTTTTTATACTGTCTTCCACGTAAGTGTCTGTGGCCACAGCGTGATTCACGCGGCTGATTACGGTGTGGTTACAGTCTCCATGTGGGGGAGGTCGGGGGTTCGACTCCTGTCATTCTCCATGTGGGGGATTTTCTCAGAATTGACAGCCGGGTTTGAATCGTATCGCAATGCCTTGAAGCTCCTTAATGGGAAACTGGATGGCTAGCATGGGGTTGATATTCTCTTCGTGAGATGATTGGAACTCGGGTGGAGAGACTTGATGCCTCGGTAACACGCAAATTACTCCGTTACACCAAACTGTCGTTCAAGAAAACAGTGTGATTACGCCGACCAACGTAACGCCATCACACGATGTGACCACTCCGTTTAATCTAACTAAGATTCCAAGTCAAACACCATTAAAAATGAACTTTTCCAATTCCAGACTGATAACTTTTAGCAATAGAAAAGGCTTTACTGTAATTTTCAAAACCCATGATGAAATACATATATGAAAAAGGTGTTTTCAAAAAATATTTGGGGTTTAGTGGTACGGTGTACTTTTTGCATAATATTCTGAGGGATGTGAAGTGAATGAATGTGTGTGTTGTCTTGTGAGTGACAAGACCTTTCCTATTCCTTCTTTTTCTAATACTGCTACTCCAAATCTACCGTAGACCATACACGATTTAATCTTTTGTCTCCATGTTCTCAACAATTTTCAAATTTTGTTCACATTACGTGATTTTGTAGTAACAATATTTTTTCCTCAACAATTTTCAAATTTTGTTCACATTAATTAATACCAATATAATTGTTGCATTTAAAGAATGATAAAAGAACAAATATAATTTAGAGTCGTGGCGATGGCAAAAATCCTTCTAACATAAGGACCGGTGTGTTCTGCTCATGCTATAGGTTGAAAACACGGGCAATGCCGTGGTTTTCTTACACATTCAATCAAAAATAACCCAACTATTATGCATAAAACACTTACAAATGTGAGAATGTAATCAAATTTTTTAGGTAAAAAATAGCGTGAAGATTTAACACCAAACACTAGGGGTGTTAAAAAAAATCGATAAACTGACAAACCGAGCCGAACCATTTAATCCGAAACCAAAAAAACTGGAAACCGAAAAAAATCAAAACCGAAAAAACCCGCTCATCGTGGGTCGGTTTCGGTTTTTACTTTTAGAAATCCGCGGTTAACCGAACCGATCCGTGCATATTATATATGTTTTTTTAGCTAGATATTCAAATAATCGTTTAAATATTAATCATTTTATTGCACCATTTTCATTCTATAAAACTTTTTAGCTCTTTAATATAAGCTTATGAAATAATTTGTGTGTAAAAATTAATTAATGTAATCGTAATATATAAACGAAATAACTTTTATACGATTAAATTCGATTATATTGCTTTTATCTACTCGATGTCATTTCATTATACTAAAATGACATATTATGTTATTGACTACATTATTCTTTATACAGTTTTTTTTAACGGCAAAATTTTATTAAAACTAGCAAAGCACTAGAACATTACAAGGAAATACAATACAGGTTTTCAAGCCAATCTATCCAAGAAAAAGAGCTACGACATCGAGTAGAACACCAAGTAAAAGAACAAAGAACAAGTTAAACTCAATTAAACATAAAAAATGGGTAACCAAGAACCGAACCGGGGGTAACTGCTCACTTCGAGTACTCGCATGCCTGGTTACCCATCTAGTGCGGTTCGGTTTCGGGTAATGAAATTATTATCCGCCCCGCAACGAATAATTAAAATCTTCCAACTAACTGAACCAAACTGACCCGTAAACACCCTACCAAACACGTTACATCTTTTCTCCAATCCAAAACATACAAATTCGTAATGTTGTATACTTCTTTTTCTCCATTTCAAAACATATAGATTTTCAAATTTGTAGTATTGAACCGAGAATCATGGCCGATTGGGTCGAACTTATGTTGATCCGGTTTTCAGTTCATTCTTCTTCTCATATTTGGCTTTCGGCGTTGGTTCAGTCTTACGCATGACCGGTCACTATGCTTTGTTGTACTGACGACGACCAAATTGGACCAACTTGAACATAAATTGAACATTCTGGTCCGATCTTCAATCCGATATTTTAAACCACATCACTTTTTAATGTGACATGATCTTGATCTGTTTGTTCCGATTTTGAGACTGTAATCAACCTTGAACTTATTAAACTTAAACTTTTGTATATTCTTTCATATTTTACTAGCACATGTTTAAATCTGTAGATGTGGTATACGTGGGTGAATATGAGCGTTTTTACAGTGTGCGGTTGAAACAAAATCAAGACTAAATATTATCGGATAAATAAAAAATTTTGAACCGTAGTATTATTAATATTTTTTGATAAACCAAATTTATTTAATATACATACAGAAAAATCGATATTTTTCTCGAACTTAATATTACATAACAAAAATATTGTATATGGGAACCTAGTCAATGTTTTGAAACCCGGTTTTCAAATCGACCCAATTGAGTCACTGGGTCCGAATCAACCCGGGTTAACCCGGTTTTCTAAATAAAAATTATTCTTTTTATATTTTTAATAATTAACAAAAATTATATATATAAACTATAAAAAATTTCATATATTGAAGATATAAATTGTTTACTATCATTCTTCCGACGCATCATACAGCAACCAGATGGGTCAAAAGCATTCCCATAAAGGTGAATATTTTTCTGTGGAAGTCTCGTTTAGATCGGTTTCCTACTAGATGCAATCTGGCGAGGCGCGGTATTAACGTGGATTCTCTTCTATGCCCGACATGTAACTGTTGCGAGGAGGATGCCCAACATGTGTTCTTTGGGTGTTACTTTACTAAGCTTATTCTACGTAGAATTTGTAACTGGTGGGAGCTTATTGTCAGTCTTGGTCTTCCTTTCAAGATTGGCTAAGTTGGTTCGAACTAATTCGTCTCCCATCTTCGGTAAAAGTTCTTTTAGAGGCGACGTTTGGCGTAGCTTGGTGGGCTATATGGAGATTTCGCAATCGTTCGATTTTTGATGACTCCCCCCCTAAACGCGAGGAGGTTTTCGACGATATTGTTTATCACTCTTTTACCTGGGTTTCTAGTCGTTCGAATAGGCGTATTTCTTGGGTAGATTGGTTAAAAAAACCCTCATTTATTATCTTTGTAATTTCATGCTAGCTCCTTGCTAGTTTATTTTAATAAAATTGCCGTTCAAAAAAAATATTATATGCAAAAATAAAATTTACATATTAAAAAAAAAACCGAAAAAATAAAACCCGACCGGGTCTTGAGAACCGGATTAACCCGGGTCACTTCAAACCCGGCGGGTCGAGCCGAGTTTCCAAAATGTGAAACCCAAGTCAATATAACTCATTTTTTTTTTGCTGAAACTGAGTCAACCGGTTGATCCGACCGACCCGAGTTTAAAAACATTGAACCGAGTTCCGTCCCTGGGTGTGGGGTACCCTTTGGCATTTATAAGTCATTTGTCCTCATTCTACTCACCACCCTTTGAAGGTCAACCACATAGAGTCAATAAATGTCAATGGCTTTTGTTTTTTATTCATGATCCATCTAATCACATTCACTAACCTACAAAATCACCATGTTCAAACGACACACGCTTCTTCAACTAACCATTACTTCTTGCGTTTCGAAATTATAGCGGATGTTATTATTTTCGAAGGTTTTAAATTAATAGTTCAACTTTATAAGTAAATAAAAAATGTATGTTAAATTTATTATATGATCTTTACTTTAAAAATATTATTATAAACAATTAAAAAATTATAAATTAATTTATTAAAAGTAAAATTATCGTTATTTATAAAGTAAAAAAGAAATCTTAAAAGATAATGTTTCTATTAAAATATACGGAGTACGTTTTTTTATAGACAATAATTTTGAAATGAAAAAAATATAACTTTGAGCTAAAGAACTACATACAATTTGCAACTTTATTAAAAGCACTTACAAACTTGCTAAGAAAGGAAACCACACATATACGTTTTTTTAACAACAATTTTATTTCAAAAGATATTAGCAAGCTGCTAGAAATTACAAGGATAAAAGACTAGGGTTTTTGAACCACTCAGTCATGCTAAAAGCTATATTACATCTATACCGACACCAATAGAACGACTTAGACACTAGCTCATTAAATAACAACTCTTGACGAAGAGGTTTAGCCTCAAAAATCTCCTTGTTACAGAACATCCACACACTCCACCATAAAACATAAAAAACTCCTTCCAGCATGCTTTTATTCATGGACGGAAGACGAATATTAACCATCCAACTTAACCACTCCGAATACGATTGAAGATCTACCTCAGGAATATCCAACATAAAAAGGTGTACGTAGGCACTGAGGTGGCTTGTTTGGAGCCATACGGAAACACAGTTTCATCAAACGTAACATGACGGCATATAACTATATTGTTTGTGTTTAACTCGAGGCAATGATAACCGCGATGATTTGAGGTGTGGCCCAAAAATAGTGAAGGTGTGGCGCGTGGTTCAAGTTTGTGAGTAGGATAAAGGTGAGGGTAACATAAACATCTGAACGTCCGCAAAAGTCTATAGTCCGGGGTTTTACCAAACATACGTACATATGGTATTTCATTGGAAATTGTAGTTGAAGGCAAAATGTTTAGTAAATGAACGGCCATGTTAAGTGCTTTGACCCAAAAAGTGGGTGGTAGATTGGCTTGGAAAAGTAAAGTCCGAATAAGATTATTAATGGTGCGAACCATACGTTCGGACTTACCGTTTTGTTGGGATGTTTTTGGACAAGAAAAACGAAACTGAATGCCATTGTCGGCAAAAAGTTTATGTAAGGCATTGTTGTCAAATTCACCACCATGATCACACTGAAACGACCGAATTTCGCACTTACTGAGTATGAACATAAGCACGAAACAACATAAATTTAGACAAAACATCAGACTTATTAAGTAATGGATAAACCTAAACAAACTGCGAATAATGATCCAGAAACAAGACATAGTACTTAAAAGCAGAAAGACTCGGAATGGGGGAAGTCCACACATCCGAGTGAATAATGTCAAAACAAGAAGAAACCACAGTATCAGAAGTACCAAACGGAAGCCTTACGTGTTTGCCAAGCTGACAAACGTGACAAAGAACAGGAGGCTTCTCTTTATTACACGAAATAAAATTATTAGAAACAAGCCGACGTAGCACTTCACTTCCTGGATGTCCAAGACGTTGATGCCATATATGTTGACTGACAAGGAAGACTTGAGGAACAGGAGATGGTGTAGTGACTGGATAAAGATCCCCTGTGCTATCACATCGAAGAAGCATTTGACGCGTCATGAAATCCTTAACAGAAAAACCAAACGCATCAAATTCAACAGTGCAATTATTATCACGAACAAACTGCCGAACAGAAATTAAATTTTTAACAATATTGGGAGTAATAAGAATATTATGTAAGTGAAGAGACCGAAAGGGAGTTGGCAAAATGCTATGGCCCGTATTGGTGACCGGAATAGAATGCCCATCACCAACCGAGACAGACGTGTTGGGCCAATGAAAGTTCTAACTATGGCCCACTCTAGATTTGTTTAAATTAGACTAAGTGTTACTGATCGCTGAGAGGACCTGCGACAGAGACCAGACCAGTGGAAGGCAAAGCCTCAGCTGGCACACCGGGAACATTCAAGTCAAAGACAACGTCAGAGAAGTCGAAGACAATCTGAAGTCATACTTACCGACGATTATGGATAGCTGGGATGTAGAAGGAATGTGCTGGTGTTCAAGGATCTCTGAGTTGACAATACTCAGAGATCACTTAAGAACCCTAGAAGTCTGAGACAAGCAAAGCTTGTCCAATCCTTTATTGTTTAGGCGGGAGAATCTACCAAGTGTTTTGAGCGGGACAAAACAAGAGATTCAAGATAAAACCTAGTACGAACTAGTGGGACAAAAGGTGAACAGTTGGCAGAACTGTTCACCTAAAGTTGTTTAAAGGTATGTCTCGATTTGGACATGCATTTAATACGTTGTACTCTTCCATTCAGAAGATGACACGTATCAACTACTCCCACTAAGGAAGCAACCTCGTACCACTATAAATAAGAGTGAGAAAGGAGAATTAAACCAACCCTTGTGCTTGGATAAATTATCTAAGTTATTTATCACTTTGGAACCACTGAGCCCTCAGCTGTCTATCAGCGTCTCATTGATTCCCTTGTAAACTTGAGTCTCGAATCTAGTTTACTTGTTCTAGGGTTTATTTCTTATTGCCATTCAACGAGTGTATTCATAGCACTTTGTAATACTTTGTTTATAACAGTTAATAAAGCATTACGCATTTGAAAAGTATCTCATTGTATTTTTCGTGTTTATACGAGTTATAGTTTCAACAATTGTCATATTAAGGGACTTTCAATTGGTATCAGAGCGGTTTGATTTATAAAACATTTTATAAACCGTTCTTGTTTTTAAAATCAAGATCCTAATATGACTGATACAATACCTCCTCCACCCTTTGGTCAAACCGGTCAAGGTACCACTTCGACCACCGCACCGGCCACCACATCTACTACCATGCCTACACCAGTTGTAAGCACTGGTAATAATGATGATGACCTTCCCCAACTACTTGATGTTCGTGAGGGGGGGGGGGTCACATGTGCCCAATGTTCCAGCGTTTGATTAAGAAGATTTTTCAAGTTGGAAAAGTAAATTTCTTATATATTTAGATGGCTTAGAACCTTTCTTGATAGAAATCTTAGAAAATGGTCCCTATGTACCACTGGCCGTTTCCTCTACCCCTGAGAGACCCATCAAGAAGCCTGTTAAGCAATGGTCTCCAGCGGATAGACGTCTGGTTAACCAGGACAAGAGACTCAAAAGTATCATAGTCTCTTGCCTACCCAAGAACATTATGAAGTCCATCATAAAATGCAACTCTGCTAAGGAGATGTGGACTGAGTTAGTTCTAGGGTATGAAGGTCGAGAGGAAACAAAAGAAACCAAAATCCAAGCCCTTAGACTTAATTTTAACGCTTTTAAAGCCTCAGAAACAGAAACTGTTGCTCAAACTTATACTAGGCTTAAGATTTTGTTGAATGATTTAGGAAATAATGGAGTTGTTCTACCTAAGGTTGAGGTTAATGCTACATTTGTCAATAGTTTACCTAGAAAATGGCTTAGCCTAAATCAGACCTTAAGAGCAAATAATTCTATCAAAAATGATACTTTAGCCCAACTGTTTGGTAGATATAACTATGAAGAAAGGCTAATTGACTTCATTTACAAATCAGAGACTGATAGGTTTACTGCCAATATCACTGGATCAAAAGCTCTTGTTGCTAACCATTCTTTTCTGGACAGCGACTCTGACATAGAAGAGGACACCAGAAGCAGTCAAGAATTTCTTGATGAATTACATGCTGAGTTCCATGACAGAGCCCTTCTAGCTGACCAAAAGAGGTACTACAAGAGATCTGGTAGAGTTGGAGCTGCAAAGGTTGATAAATCTAAGGTGTCATGCTACACTTGTGGAAAGACTGGTCACTTTCAGAAAGACTGCTGGTCAAATAAAACCTCCTCTCCAAGCTTTCCTTCATCCAACAACAACCACGACAGCAAGAAGAAGTTTTCTACCTCACCTTTCAAGCAAACTTCCCACTCTGACTCAGGGGGAAAGAAGGACTACAAAGTTAAGTACAAAGCCTTGAAAGCTGAGCTGTTAAAACTCAACCAGAAAGCTGATGATGCAGCTAAGAAAAAGGATGTTAAGAAGACTAAAAAAGGTCTGATTGCTGCTTCATTCGACTGGGATGATGAACCCCTTACATCTGAGGATGAAGGAACCACTACCGTCAGAGCCTTTATGGTTTTCGCTGATGAAGAACCTGTTGTGGGAAAAAGTGAAGCAAGATTTGATCAATGGGTGGACATCACCATGAAAAAGGTACAAAGTCTGCCATATATGCCTGAAGGTCCTGATAGACACCATGTTAGTGACTATACCTTTGTTGACCTCCACTTTGTGGAAGAGCAAAGAAAAAATTTGTTAAACAAGTTTCATAGTCTTAAAACAGAGTTAAATCTTTGCCAATCTGAATTAACAAATTTTAAACCATTTGTGAATCTTGCAAATCAACTTCAAAATGAAGTAAGCAAATTATCCATTGAAAATGAGTCTTTAACTGATGAAAACACTGAACTCAGAAAAACCATTGAAAAATGGAATTTGGCTCAATCCATAGTGGAAGAAATAGTTGCTGAAGCCATACCAGGTGATGTGGTTCAGGCTATTGGGGGAAAGGGTAGATACAAAAATCATATACCTATTCCCAGTGTTAAATTTGTCCCTTCAGATGTTTCTTCTCCATCTTCCACCTCTGTGGATGAGATAAACTCTGACAAGCAATCAGAGGTACCAGCCTTACCAAGACTCGCTGGTGCTAACCCATCTGATTCCTTGCTTGGCCCAAAACCTCCAACCAAAACCCCTGGGAATTCAATTCTCAAAGTCGCTGATAAAGCGAACAAAAAGGTTTTTGTGGCTAAGGACTCCAACAAACCCACTCCTCCCCCTGAAGAGCTTTCACCCACCAAACAACTTCTCCTCACCTTAATGGAAGAAGTAAAGGGGCTGAAAGAACAAATCAACCCAAGAGTTAATAGTCCATATGTTAACTCTCTTGGTCAAGGATCTAGTAGCTCTAAGGGGAGAGCTTTATTCAGGCCTTGCAAGCATTGCGGTTTCAAAAGTCATTCTTTTGAGGATTGCTCAAAGAAACCAAAATGTATCACATGCGAGTCTACTGAACACACCTCTAGAGAGCATGAGGAGATCATTGCTGTTCAAAGAACCAGAACTCAATTAAGATCAAAAACTCCTCACTGGCCCTCTAGAAGAGTTGAGCCCAAACCCAGAGACAATTCTCAGGGTTACAGACCAAATCCCCCATGCAAGTACTGTGGCTTTTTTGACCATCACTCTGATGAGTGTGAGCATTATCCCGGATGTGACATCTGTGGTAGTATGCATCATGAACCCAGATACTACAACCAAAGAGGGGGAGATAGAAACCAGAGAAGACCAAATGTCGCTGGTCAGCGACATCATGGACCCACTGGAAAGTGGGTTCATCATCGAAACTAATCTGCCTTTGCTATATCTATGTAGGAATATTTGAAGAAATCTGTTTGGTATCTGGATAGTGGGTGCTCCAGACACATGACAGGGGTTAAACAATATCTGCATAGATATAAGAAGGAGTCTGGTCCAAAATTAGTCTTTAGAGATGACTCCTCAGGGGCTACTGAGGGTTATGGCTCAGTGGATTGCAACGGAATAACCTTCACAAGAGTCGCTTATGTCAATGGACTGAAGCACAACTTAATCAGCATTAGTCAACTCTACGATGCTGGTTTCAAAGTTCTTTTCACCAAGACCCAAGGAACAATCTTCAATCAAAATGATGATGTTGTTCTTATTGCACCCAAAAGAAGGGATGTGTATGTAATTGACATGACATCATGTCCAGAAGGGACAAACACCTGTCTCTATGCCAAAGCATCTAATAGTAAAAATTGGCTATGGCATAAGAGACTCTCCCACCTCAACTTCAAAAACATCAACAAACTGGCCAAGAATGATTTAGTAGATGGGCTTCCCTCTCTGACCTTCACCAAAGACAGACCCTGCTCAGCCTGTGAGAAAGGGAAGCACCACAGAGCCTCATTTAAGACAAAGCAATCATTCTCTATAAATAAGTGCCTCCATCTTCTTCACATGGACTTATTTGGACCAGTAAAACCTCAATCCCTTAATCACAACAAGTATACACTAGTCATTGTAGATGAATTCTCCAGATTCACATGGGGATTCTTTCTCAAAAGAAATAGTGATGCTGCTGAAAGAATAATGTCCTTCATCAGAGAAATAGAGAATTTCAATGACTATAGAGTTAAGACTATCAAAAGTGACAATGGCACTGAATTCAAGAACCATGCCATGGAAGCCTTTTGTGATGAAAAGGGAATATCACAAAACTTTTCTAACCCAGGCACCCCTAGCAAAATGGTGTCGCTAAAAGAAGAAACAGAACTCTCATAGAGGCTGCTAGAACCATGCTCAACGAATCAAGACTCCCAAAACAATTATGGGGTGAAGCTGTGAACACAGCTTGTTACACACAAAAAAGATCCATTATTGTGAAGAGACACGGCAAGACCTCTTATGAAGTGTATAGGAAGAGAGCCCCTGATGTAAGCTACTTCCATGTCTTTGGTTGCCCTGTTTTCATTCACAACTACAGAGATCACCTGGGAAAATTTGATGAAAAGTCTGATGATGGATTCTTTGTTGGCTACTCTCCCACCTCCAGAGCCTATAGAGTATTTAACATCTGTAGACAAGAACTAGAAGAATCCATCCATGTCACCTTTAATGAAGCAGATGTTGTCATTACTCACACCAATACAGAAGAATGTGACATTGAATTCAATGAAGTTAAATCATATCCAGAGGATGATTTCTCAAATCCCAAGGAATCATGTCAGGCCTGTCACAAGGACTTCCATTATGTTCATGCATTTGATCCTCACTCAATCTCTGACATCACTCCAGAGGTTGAAAATGTTGAACCAATCACTCCATCCACTATAGTGAATGCTGATCTCATCGAACCAATCTCTCCCCTTGATGAAGAGATTATGGATGAAGAAATAACATGTGAAGATCCCCCCAGCATTCATTGAACCTGCTATGACTCCTGAACCCACAGAGACTCCTGCTCCTCAATCCAAATGGAGTAGGAACCAAGATATTCTTCTGGTGAATATTCTTGGTGAACCCTCTGAGGGAGTCACCACCAGAGGCAAACTGAGATCTCTGGAAACCGCCTCAGCGAATGAATGCCTTTTCGCTGATTTTCTCTCTGAAGATGAACCTAAGAATGTGGTTGTTGCGCTTCTAGATGAAGGTGGGTTGTTGCCATGCAAGATGAGTTGAATCAGATCAAGAGGAACAAGGTGTGGACTCTGGTAAAAGCTCCAGCTGGGAAACAAGTGGTTGGAACTAAATGGGTCTACAGAAACAAGAAGGATGAAGCTGGCATGATTGTTAAAAACAAGGCTAGGCTTGTGGTGCTGGGGTACAATCAATCTGAGGGTATTGACTATGATGAAACGTTTGCACCAGTAGCCAGATTAGAAGCTATCAGAATCTTCCTAGCCTTTGCAGCTTATATGGGGCGTATACCAGATGGATGTGAAGAGTGCTTTTCTAAATGGTAAGCTTGCAGAGGAAGTATATGACTATCAACCCCCAGGGTTTGAAAGCAGTGAGTATCCTGGTCACGTCTGCAGACTTCACAAAGCACTCTACGGGCTGAAACAAGCACCTAGAGCCTGGTATGAAACTCTATCAAAATTCTTACTTGAAAATAAATATAATTTTTGGTTCAACCAATGTTACCTTGAGCAAACAATTTGCCAAACTTATGACCAAAAAGTATGAAATGAGCATGATGGGGGAATTAACCTTTTTCTTAGGTTTTCAAATAAAACAAAATTCAAAAGGAATTTATATTTGTCAAGAAAAATATGTTAAGGATTTGCTCAAGAAGTATGATCTGTCTGATTGTGCATCAGTGAAATGCCCCATGCTCCCTCCCAACAACTTGGGAGCTGATGACTCAGGGGTCTATGTTAATGAGACCTTATATAGAGGCATGATTGGGTCACTAATGTACCTCACATCAAGCAGACTAGACATACAATTTGCCACATGTCTCTGTGCTAGGTACCAAGCTAACCCTAAGGAATCCCACCTTGTAGCTGTCAAAAGAATTTTCAGGTACTTAAAAGGATCTCCCACATTGGGTCTCTGGTATCCAAACGGATTAGGCTTCGACCTCAAAGCCTACTCAGACTCTGACTATGTTGGGTGCTGCCTTGATAGCAAGAGCACCTTTGGGAGTTGTCAAATCCTTGGAGGAAAGTTAGTATGTTGGAGTGCCAAGAAACAAAACTCTGTGGACATGTCATCAGCTGAAGCTGAATACGTAGCGGCCGCTGGTTGCTGTGCTCAAGTTCTCTGGATGAAAAGTCAGCTGGCTGATTATGGGATCACTTATGAAAAGGTTCCCATATTCTGTGACAACACAAGTGCTATAGCCATCTCCAATAATCCGGTACTTCATTCCAGAACTAAGCATACTAACATCAGGTATCACTTTATCAGAGACCATATTTTAAAAGGTGATATTGAGCTTCATTTTATAGCCACTGAATACCAGCTCGCTAATATATTCACCAAGCCTTTGGTTGAGCCAAGTTTTACTAGGTTGGTTGCTGAGCTGGGTATGCTCAATATCGGTAAACAAATCTGATAAATGATCTCTATCTCTGGGCATTTAAGGGAACTGAATGTAACGAGGTAGTTACATTCCAATGGGAGTTAATATATTCCCATATTTAATTCAAATGATTATCCTTTATTGTCAACAACTTTCCCACTTTCCAAGGGGACAGAAAAATCACATTAAGAGTCAAGGGGTCCCACTTTTCCTAAAAGGTAAAATTTTGCATTAAATGCTTTAATTGAAAAACGGCTAAACCTTTTATCAAAACCCTTGACTCATTTTTCAAACATCACATTACTCATTTCTTTCACACACACATACTTTTCATCTTCTTCACATCCTCCATTTCTTCCTTCCATCAACAATGGCGTCTTCATCAACAAACACATCTTTCACCGTCTTGGCCGCCTCAAACGTAGATTTTGGGATAACCGATGGAAAGATTGCCCTGAATAACTGTGTAGCACTTTTGGAACATAACAACCCTCTCTACCAACCTTTGTTCTCCTTCCTCAAGAACTCCACCATTTTTGAAGCCATTACCAGAGAACCTTCCACATGCTACCACCAATACTTGAAGGAGTTTTGGTACAGCGCTGAAGTTGATCAAACCTCATCACACATCACCTTCAACCTTTCCACACATCCACAACCCCTCACCTTTGATTTCCACACTTTTGCCAAAGTCATTGGACTTCCAGTCAATGAAGGCATGTCCGCTGTGCCAGCCAGCGCCACAGTGAAGAAGGCTCTGGCTACCCTTCGTCCTCATGATGACGATGACAAACCCTTCACCACCCAAGGCTTCCAAAGCAAATCATTGATCAAAGTGAATTAATTTTCACCCATCTGGAGGACACTGATGTTGTACATTATGAAATGTCTGGGAGGAAACCAAGGGTCACATGATTAGCTTAATGGTGCTCAGCAAGCAATTGCTTACAGCTTAATTTGGGGGCAAGATATAGGGATCGCCCACATACTTTACACTGACCTAATTGCAAAGCTGGAAAACAAAGGGAAGAAGAATCGACTGGCCACCATCTGCTACACTAGATATCTCTCTCTCCTTATAGAGGATATGCTTGGTGATACATACACAAATGATGAACTTCACTCCTTCTCTCCCTATCACATCACTCCAGCCTCACTGAAGACTCCTTTGGAGGATGAAGTGCCTCTCACCAGGCATATGATGCAGGTTGCTGGGTTACTCGCTGCTGATGGAGAGCCCTTGATCCCTCACAATAAGGTGAATGTTGAAAGACAAACTGACAAGTCTTTGTCCAAGACCTCTGTGCAGTCCACTTCTCAGCCCAAGGCGCCCAAGGACAAGAAGAAGAAGAGGAAAGACATCCCCCTTTCCTCTGAAACCCCTTCTATTAATCCTTCCAAGACAAAGAAGACTAAGAAGAACCCATCCCCTTCTCTGGAGGATGTGGTTGAAGAGCCTGCCGCTGACAAACAACTTGAGTCTAGTGTCTCCCAGTCAGCAGAGACGACTAAGAACCTTCTCAACGCAGATATCTCTCAGGTATTAGTTTGCCATTTTATTCTCTTGGAGGTTCACATACAATCACTCTTAACATTCTGTAGGAGAGAGTGATGAAGTCTTAGGGTTTGCCTCAACCCATAGAGTGTCTGTGTCAGCACCTAGAACTCTTAGGATTATCTGTACACTCTGTCTTAACACAAGGATATGATTCATTTATGCTCATAACGCACCCCGATGATCTTTCACCCTCTGGACTGTGCTCTTGACCATAACAACTTGAGCATGCTATAGGTCCCGACCCAGAGTCTCTGCACCTCACGTGGTCTCTGGGTCCCCTCATATGAAAAGAGTCCCAAAGAATTTATTCTTTTGGGGGACTGAATAATCACCCTCAGTCTTCCTAGGGGGCAGCGATAAAAGACGACCATTACCTTCAAATATGTCACAACTAAAAAGAGTCCCAAAGAATTTATTCTTTTGGGGGGACTGAATAATCACCCTCAGTCTTCCTAGGGGCAGCGATAAATGGCGACCTTTAACTTCCATGAACTCACAATTAAAAGAGTCCCAAGGAGCAATCCTTCAGGGGGAGCTGGATAATCATACCCAGCTATCCTAGGGGCAGCGAAGGGCGACCATTCACCACATAATTTTCATAAATCAAAAGAGTCCCAAGGAGTAATCCTTATGGGGGAGCTGGATAATCACACCCAGCTATCCTAGGGGCAGCGAATGGCGACCCTTCAACATATCTATTTCACTCTAAAAGAGTCCCAAGGAGAAATCCTTAGGGGGGGATGGATAATCACACTCAGCTTTCCTAGGGGCGGCGAATGGCGATCTATAACTTCATATTTTTCACATTGGTTACTAACAAATGTCATAACAGGCTCATAATCTTCATGAAGAACAGCAAAATGATGATGCCTATTCCATTGATGGTGATGAAAATGCTGAAGCCCCCCATATTGATCTGGATGCCATGTTAGACATCGACTCCATGCCAGAAGATGAGGTCTTTATCATTGAAGATGACCTGACCATTTCAGACTATGCTGATATGGATGCTGATGATGACCAAGTCACATTAGAATTAAAACCCATCTCCTTCCCATCAATGATAAATGTTCAAGAACTAGCTGCCAAGCAGCTATGGAACCAGAGGCTCAGTCCACCAACCCCTGTTCCCTTCCCCACTTTGCCAAATGTCATGGAACTGGGGGCAATGAAACACTTGGAACATTTGCAACACCTCAAGCTTGTCCATGTTCCTAGAATAAAGATGTTCAGGAACTAGTCGTTGAGGATATCTAGGTCAAGAGGGGAGACATCAGTAACACCAAGCCTAAAGTCACAAATGATGTCATCCTCTCTTAATTAAAAACACTCACCCATGCTGCTGAGGAACTCACCACCACCCTAGAGACTTCACTCACTTCATCTGTGGAATCCTCTATGACTGCACTGCTTCTGCAACTGCTGGGAAATGCCTTGCAAACTCACCTCCTAGAAGTTCTAAACCAGAGTCTTCAGCAATACATACCATCTGTCCTCACCACAGCTGTGAAAGCAAATGTTGATGCTATTTCCAAGGCCTTTGAGCCTTCTAGACACCTTCTTCAGAAGCTATTACAGGCGGAACTAAAATAAATTTGCCTATTTGTTCATCAAGAATTTGTTAAGTTCCTCAATCCTGGATCAGGCACAGCTTCTGCCGGCGCTATGCCTGAGGGGGAGAATTCAGCAACCTCCACCTCTAAAGAAGATGCAGACACTACTCCACCTAAGGGGGAGCAATCACTCAAACAACCAGCTACCTCAAAAGTGATCCCAACACCAAAACCCATCAGATACTTCAAACCCATCACTGAGGTAGCACAGGACAAGGGTAAAGGAATTGCCATTGAGGTACCTGAAACAACCCTACACTCCCTCCAAGAAGAAGGTGGATCCACAGCCAAGCACTCTGACTTGACCAAATTTAAGAGCGCTGATGAACCACCACTAACCCCAGAGCAGGCAAAGACTCAAATCTTGGAACAACAAAGGTTAGCAAACATTAGAGCTGCTGAAATCAAAAGCAAGGAAGCTCTGAACAAACTACTCTCTCCTGCTGTAAAGGAAGCTTAGCTGAATAAGCTCAAGGAACTTGAAGTTAAAAGGAGCAACCTTCAAAAGGAATATGAGAGAATTGTGGACCAAAGAGCTGAGCCCAGTCAAATCACCAAATATGCATGCTACACTGACAAAGACAAAAGAGTTGTGATGACCCTTTACAGAGAAAATCAACTGACCAACTACAAAGTCTTCAGTGAACTTTAAACTCAGAGATATGGGCCTCTCTGAATGGTTAGAAATGTTGTCTCTTGCCCAAAAGAAGACTGGGCCTAGTGTTGCCCAAATGATGAAAAACATTCAAGCTAAGTAATAACTAGGTTTTCACTTAGTTATGAAAGAGTTATCGTCCGTTCTTTTCGAATTGATTATTGGTAGAGAGTGCGACTCAGTCGTTCTTGGTGGAAAGATAAAAGGGTTTGGTTATCTATTCTACTAAAAATAAAAATGTCGTTGAAAGCTTGAAAATTTAATCTAAGATAAAACAAGTTAAAACAATGCTAAGTAAAAAGGTGGGAAAAATTAAAGTGTGAAAATAGAAACAATTCAGAAACTGACAATTAAACTAAGTCTGAAAACAGGATAATAAGTATTTCATAGGATTGGATTTTCGGAATAAAGCAATAATTCAGAAAAATGGCATCTTCGGAATAAGAGACTTTTCATAGAAATGGGAATTTCGGAATAACTGGCTTTTCAGAATAATGAGCTTTTTTCGGAAAAATGGTGTTTTTAGAAAAATTGGCATCTTCGGAATAAGTAACTTTTCAGAAAAATTGATATCTTCGGAATAAAAGGTTTTTCGGAATAATGGGATCTTCGGAATAATTGCCTTTTCAGAAAAAGGAGTTTCTTCGGAATAATAGACTTTTCATAGAAATTGATATTTTTGGATAAATGAATTTTCAGACAAATTGATTTCTTCGGAATAAGTGACTTTTCAGAAAAAGGAATTCTTCGGAGAAATGGTGTTTTCAGTAAAATGATGTTTTCGGAAAAAAATGGACTTTTCCGAAAAATGATATCTTCGGAATAACAGATTTTTCAGAATAATTGGTTTTCATAGAAATGATGAATTCAGAGAAAAGGTAATTTCGGAATAAAGGCTTTTCAGAGAAAGGAGTGTTTTCAGAAAAACAAAACCCTTTTCCGAAAATGTTAAAACTCGGATACGAATAAACAGAAACAACCAAACTTAAAGATTAAGCTACGAATAAGCATGAACCAAACAAGCAATTACCCAAAACTTTAACCAAATAGATTTTAAGAATGTAGAATCTTGATAACCTATGAATCTATGAAGTGGGTTGATGTTTTCTAGAGAGAGAAACTAGAGAGAGAAAGAGAGAGAGAACTATGTGAAATTTTATTAAATGGAAACTTCAAATGAACAACAACCAACCCCTTTCCAAGGAGGAAAGGGGTATTTATACTTCCAAGTCACTAATGGACTTGGGCCGGCCCATGACAAGCCCATGGACCGGTTCTTACTTAACTAAATAAGTAACTATTAACTATTTATTAACTACGAGCTATTACAACATAAATAATATTGTGGAGTGACCGATACTTCTAATATACGTAAAAACGTGTTTCTAACAATCTCCCCCTAAGGGAGGTCACTCCACGTTACAAAGTTCTAAACCTAGCATACTATACTAAGTCTTCGTTCTTTAGCTCGTAGTCTTTTCTTCTTTTTCTTTTTGTTGTGAATATTTTGATTTGATCTTTTTGGCTTTGGCTTGAGAGCATTGTTCTTTTGGCCTTTCACGTGCGATCTTTGCCTTCTTGTGAATTTTGCCTCCTCGTGACTCCATGTTCCACACACTTATGTCTTTTTGTTGAATTCTCGAAAGTTTCAGAGTTTGGTACAGCGGAAGACTTCATCTTGTACTTTCTTGAATTTTTGCTGAACTTTGATGCAGAAAGAACATAAGCATGTGGGAACGACTTCTACAAGTACACCGCAACACCACCGTCTTTAACTGGTACACAGCAACGCCACCGTCTTCAACAGGTACACAGCAACGCCACCGTGTTTAACATGTACACAGCAACGACACGAATAAAATGGATTTGAACATTTTATTCTAATTCGGTAGAATTTTACCTCCGGTCGATGAAGACCATTGGACGATATTAGATATCGTACCCGTGACGGATAGTTTCAATTAAGTAACTTCCTGACAGGATTTCGCGGGTAAACCCGTTCTCTTTATTCGACCGTCCAAAGCTGACTGCGAACATAAAGAGTGAATCACTTGGATAATATTATCCGCATGATTTGAAGCCGTCAATTCATGTTCCTGGAACAAGTGAATTTCAATTAAGATTTTCACCATCGTTGCTTTCCAGTTATCACGAGCTCAATTCATAAAGAATCTTGCACGTCACCTACCAAGTGCTGTTTGATGTTAACACTAGAAGGATTTCCACTCGTCACTGTGATCAATAAAGAGTCACTCTGAGTGTTCTGGCAAGATCATATGATAATGCGTAGAGGCCTGGAACGAGTTTAAGTTCAATTAAGAATTAAACCACTGTTTCTTTCCAGTTTTTCACAAGATTGGTTCTAAAAGAACCGCACGTGTAACCTACCATGAGCTTGTTTGATGTTGGCTCAAGCAGGATTTCCATCTTCATTGTAATACTTGCGTATTACTCGGATGTTCTGGCAATATTACAAGAATACTGCGTAGGACTCATGAAAATCTCTTACTTTTCACAGTGTGTGAGAAAGCAAGGAATAAATGGAAAGTGTCCTAATGAGACTTTTGATGATCTCTTGGCTCTAGACTCGATTGTGCGTTTTGATTTAGTGAGCAATGGCTGGAGAGGAGTGCCACCTTTTCAATATCAGTCTATTCGGAGTGAATAAACCAATAGATAACGTGTTGATCTCTGTGTGATTAAAACAAATACCTTTTGAGAGATATTTGAGTTAGCTGGGAAGGGTTGTGCATTGCATCACTGGGTCCATGACGTCTTTCTTCAATATCGAGAATCATTAACAAAAATGATCTCAATAGCATATGTATTGACCCGGTTTCTGCCTAAAGTTGTAAGGAGGGCTTCTTTCTTTACACCCTTTATCTTTACATTTCTTTTTCATTCTTCAACCCCTTCAGTACTTACCAATACATCATCACTAGCACCTTGTTGTGATTGTTCCAGTGCTAGCATCAGTAATCAGTCGGTACTCAGCTACGTTCACATTCTTTCTCCATCTTTCCTAGGACTTCTAATTCTATCTAGGGAATTGTCCTTGGGAAGATTCCATCGGCTCTGATGAATCATTGGACTAAACCTATTCCTACCACCCTTTTGTCACCACATTCGTCGTGAATTAAGCGTGTTTTGGGAAAGTATAGCCACCATGAAAAATCATTGAAAATCACATAAGGTACTTGTGATATAGAAATCAAAAGTTTTGTACCTTAGGTGTTTTGATCATCAAAAACGCTCCCCCTTAACACGTGCTTTACACATATTAAGTTGGAATATCGTTAAGTCTTTTTCATCTTTTAGCCAAGTATCATTTAAGTCTCCTTAATCCCATTTTCTCCCCTTATCCAAAATGTTAACCATTAATATTTGGGATATTGAATGGATTAACCGGTCGTTGGGTAAAAAATGAAATCAATGTTTGGCCATAGAACATGATAATGCTCCCCCTTAATTTAATAAGGGATAGTTGTAGTGCTTTCGTATGATATATTTTGAAAGATTTAGAATCTCGTGAGAAATTCTTGAAAAATTATCATATCTTAACACTACATCAAGCCATTAAAGCACAATATTCACAAATATACATATTCACAATTAAAACCAATATAAAGTGGACCTGAAATGTACGACCCATTAAATGGATCGTTGCAGTAACTTGTGGTGCACTCCATATGGTCTACCACCAACGAATCTTTCCAAGCTCCTCATCAATCTACGTTCACGGAGCTTTTGATCAATCTTCTTGATCACGTACTTCGCCATCTGCCGATAACCCTGATGCCAATCTTCAGTCATATCTGGTAAAGTCCCACCCGAATTGAGATGATCCAACTTTCCTCTGACATAGATGAGAGTCCCATCACTGTACTTATAAAGCTCACCCACCCTCATAAACTTCATTAACCCTCGACTGTTCAAGTAGAAAATCCCACAATTCGGAACAGAAATGCCGGTATAGGGACATCTGTTGACATGTTGAGGTAACACTTGATTCACTGGACGGGTTAGGTTAAGCTTCCTTTGGTAACTTTCGACTCCCAACTGAAGATCTTCAACTCGTTTCTTGATAACAATGCTTCGTGTGAACATACGAAGTGTTGTATTCAAGGCAATGAGGTCTTCACGAGGAATATGTGTGAGTTGATCACGGGTCATCAGAAGCAACATGTCTTCGATATCCTCAAGGCGAATGATAGAAAAATCTCCCTGCTGGATTTTGTATTCTCTGTCATCCTCCCGTTTCAGACGAATCTCTGTCACATGATAATAGCCATTCTTGGCTTCAGTTTTCAGCCCTAAGATGCTGGAGATGCGGATATCGGATCTAACGTTGCTTCCTGAATTGACTAAGCAGCAACCCCTGTACGCCCTTCGGACTCGTTCATCCCAATGAGATGCACCTATAACAGCATACATATCATAATTACGAGTTACCCTTGGGACCCAGAGTCGGTTTACCTTTTCCTCGATCCAGGGTATTGTCCCCCAGTTGGCAGCTTTCAGCAAGGTCAAGGAGGTTGCGTACTTTGATGAACCCTTCAGAAGATACTCAAGATCATAGGTGACGAAGAAGTCGAGAGCAATCTGATTATCTTGAGTAGGATCAAGTGGAGGTGGAGCTCTTTCTGAATCATGAAGACCTGGCCGTTGAACGGTATTCAGAGCTTTCAGGATCTCATCAGCATAGTACTCGAACTCCATTCAGGTTAACCTGGTTTTGGCGCGAAGTCTTTTATCCTTTAGTGCTTTCTTCACCAAAAACGGAGTAACCGAAGTCTTATACTCATGAGCAAGAAATGCACACAAGTCAATCGGACTACGGATACGGAGATATAGAACATCTCTGTCAGCGTCCGTGATTGGATCATATTGCGCCGCTGCCGTGATCCAAGCCTGTGGCGGTGCAGTCTCGTCAATCTCCAACGTGTCTGCCCAGTCTCGTGTGCTTGGTTCAGGAACCGTAGATTGTTGTGCTTGTTGTAGAGGAGTAGAAACGCGAACATCTGCTGGTTCTGATTCAGGCTTCTCGGCGGTGTCATGAACGGGTGAGTGTTGTGCAGCTTCAGGTTCAGTTACTGATTCTGCAATCACAGGAGCAACAACAACAGGACTAACAGGGTTAGTGGTAACAGGTATAGATACAGCAATAGAAGTACCGGGAATCGATGACGCTGTAGTAGCATTCACATCGTGGCGCCACTTAGATCGTCTTGATTCCGTTGATGTTGATTTGTCCTTCTACGCTGCATCTTTCTTGGACTTGGTTCCAGACTTAGCAGGTTTCTTTGAGCTGGTAACCTTATCCCCCTCTTTAGGCTGTTTACCCCCATCATCATCCTCATCGTTATCCTCGTTGCTCCCCCTAGCACTCTCCTCATTACCATCACCACCATCATCGCCATCATCATCATCATCATCATCATCATCATCATCATCCTCATTATCATCACCATCATCGTCATCGTCATCATCCTTTTCTTCTTCTTCTTCTTCTTCACCTTCATCTTCACCAGTACCCTCTTCTTCTTCACTTTCTTCCCTTTCTTCCTCAGGTAGAATGTGGTATGGTACGACACTTCCAAACGTTTTAAATAACCTATCATCCTCCATGATAGTGTCATTCAGGGATTTGTAAAGAGCCCGTTGAATCCTAGATTTATCAAACGATCCAAGTTCCCTCATACGAGCTTTGAGGATCTTCTTCAATTCAAAATCCGTCAAGTCATATGCAATTTTTTAGGCGGATTCAGAAGGATTGGATGACTTGATCATCAAGTTGTCAGCCGCGAGTGTTTTCAACTCATCACGCAGTTTAGGCATAATGGATTCAACAGATTCTTTCACTCTCTCTTCCACAGAAGCTTCAAGTGCTTCTTTCTGCTCCTTGTATTTATCCCTCATCGCTTGAAGTCTAGTGATACGTGCAGCATGCTTATCCGCCTCAGCCTGCTTAACCTGAGCTAGTTCTTCTGCATGAGCTTTTCGCGTCAATTCCATATCTGCAGCGAACTTAGCAAGCATATCTTCTTGGGCTTTCCAAGATGCTTCTTCACTTTGAGCTCGTCTATGTAGCTCTTGGTGAAGTTCATCCATTTCTCTTTTGTGATTATCCGTATGTTTATCCAACATTTCGGCCATCACCAATGCAGCCATTGTAGATGTTGCAGAGCTGCTCTGGGTTGATTGAAGAGGCTCTGTTGTTACTACGGTACTAAGGATGGGAGTTATTGGTGGTGGAAGGAATGGTGTTGAAGCCGGTCTGGTTGGTAAGGGTTGTATTGGTGGAGGTTGAGTTGCTAAAGGTTGAGTTACTAAAGGTTGAGTAGACACCATGATCGTAGGAGCAACGGACTCCTTTTCCACACTTGCTGAAACAGGAATGGATGTCTCCTTCGAAGTAGAATACCGTTCAGGTGATCCAAACTCATCAATATCCTCTGGTTCCTCGTACTCTTCTTCAACATTTATCCTTGCACCTGAACCACTACCGCCCGTATCTTTCCTACATCTTCTTCGTCACGTAGAACTAACTCATCAGCCTTACCCTTTCCTTTCTTAACCTCAGTCTTCTTCTTCTTGGTTTCGGGTTCAGGTAAAGCAGCTTGCTTGCGTTTACCTTTACTCTTGACCGTAGTAGACGAGTCTTCTCCAGTCTGAAGGCTTGCTTTTAGCTTCTTGATTTCTAGCTGCAGTAGCTTGTAATCAGCAGAACCTTTAATTCTATCCGTCAGAAGGTAATCGGGAATAGGACCAGGAATCACACCACCAGATGGTCCTTCATGCCTTAAATCCACAATATGATCAGCCTCTTCAGTGTGATGACGACTTGCTGCACGCCTATCAATTGTAACATCATTCTTCATACAATAGTTAATGATAAGCTTGATAAACCGAGGGTAAGCAAAGAAATTAGTCTTCAGCTTCTTGTTATGGAAGAGTTGAAAGGGGAATTCTTCCCATAACAATAAAGCATAATCTGCATTTGCGCCTTTGTACATCCCATGGAAGATGTTCATTATTGGACTGCGCAAAGCATCATGCCCACTTGTTTTTGGTGTAAGACATCTACTGAGAATACCCAACAATGCTCTCCAAGGTTGTCCTACTTTAGCAGTGGTAAACTCAGACGCAACTCGTATGTCAGGACATCCAATAGCATCGAATAACTCCATGAGTTCGTCTTTAGTAGGATCCCTCGAAAATACCATACCTTTGGGTGAATCCCTAATGCCAAATATCTTACGGAAGTCTGATACAGTAAGTGTCTGCTGTTTGTTGTCGAGAGTGAAGGTGATCTTGTTTGAAGTGATTTCCTTGGTAGCCCAGAACTCATACATATAATCATAAGGCACCGAGGTACTACTTCTTAAAGCATTCTTGAAATGATATTGATCAAGAATTGCTATGGCGACTTTGAAACCATGGTGAGTGGATTTGGAGACTTGCTTCAGCCGGTAATTGTTTGGTATGAACTTGAGGGTTCGTGCTTCAGCAATTGCGGCTTCTCTAGAGTCTTGGATTGCTTGTACTGTTGGATTAGTCATTGTATCTGCTTAAGATAAGACATGAAAGGTTGATGCACAAAAATACATATAGATATGTATCATTCTTATTTCTAAGCATAACATATTTCAACAAGTACTTAGAACATGCAAACTACTATCAATCAAACAACTCTTCATCCGGAACTTTCCTTCATTCGGAACTTCTTCATCCGGAACATTCCTTCATTCGGAACTTCTTCATTTGGAAGTTCTTCATCCGGAACTTCTTCATTTGGAAGTTCTTCATTCGTAACTTCTTCATTCGGAAGTCCTTCATTCGGAACTTCTTCATTCGGAAGTTCTTCATTCGGAACTTCTTCATTCGGAAGTCCTTCATTCGGAACTTCTTCATTCGGAAGTTCTTCATTCGGAACTTCTTCATTCGGAAGTTCTTCATTCGGAACTTCTTCATTCGGAAGTTCTTCATTCGGAACTTCTTCATTCAGAAGTCCTTCATTCGGAACTTCTTCATTCGGAAGTTATTCATTCGGAACTTCTTCATTCGGAAGTCCTTCATTCGGAACTTCCTTCATTCGGAAGTCCTTCATTCGGAACTTCCTTCATTCGGAAGTCCTTCATTCGGAACTTCCTTCATTCGGAAGTTCGTTCGGAACATTCCTTCATTCGGAAGTTTTGTTCAAAACTTCCTTCATTCGGAAGTTATTATCCATGTTCATCCGGAACTTCAAAACACAGCCTATTGATGATTTAATCTATGCGCGTTTGTGAGTTCTAAGGCAAACTAAGGCAATATAACATCTTCTAAAGACATTCCGAGTATATCCCACTTATAACCCTAATCAATTAAACCTAAATTAAGGAGTAAACCCTAATCTTGATTGATTTAATTATACAAATCAATTAATATGATTTAACTGATGAATTAGACGAGTTATAAGTTAAAGATGATGTTATTATCTTTTAAGATCGAATGAAACAAATGGATTGATTGAAAACTAGAGATCTTGGTGAAAGCTTATGTGTGTGAAAATGGCGGCAAGGAGGGAGATAAACAGTGAATAAGGGGGCGGGGGGTTTGCTTTGACTTAGGTCAAAAGTTTTTTAACTTTCACACAATGTCACCTTAAGTCCCTATATTTTCTTATTCTTTTCCTTTTTGTTTATAACTTATCTTTTCATTTTTCTAAGCATTGTTAAATTTCGCCAACACAACTTAAGCATCTCAACCTATTAGCATATCTCCAAGATCTTAAAGCAATGCCTATCACATAGAATGAACACAAGTCGTATTCTAAAGCAAAACCACTCAATTACCAATCAGCCAATTAATTTTCCACAAACACTTTTGAAAATCGATTTAATGACGAAGATGATTTAATATTTCTCCCCCCTTAAACGATGACCCGTTTTCTATTTAAAGAGCTGTAGTCATTGTTTAAAGAGTCAAATATTGATGAAAGCATTTTCAATTAGTATCTTGAAAAAAGGTTGATTCGTTGTGGCAATAAGATTTCTCTTATTTAGACAAATTAATGCACTGAGACGTACACAAATTCGTGTTAGACCAAGTTATAAAGTAAACTTGATCCCTTTGCATGATTTGGCTTGTAAATCATGCCCGAGAAAATTAATTCCCGTTGTGAGCCAACGTTTTCCAAGGAAATACGTGACTTTAATATGAAAACCGGGTTGCAGTCTGAAATAACTACAAGCCATAATGGGCATGTTTTAAAAATGTACAACTTTTATACGGACTCTATTTATGGCACCGTGTCAATATTGATCGACATTTCTAAGGCCGTAAATATTACCGTACTAAAAGACATGCCCGATTTAAAAACGGAAAAATATTTTTGGTTTTTCTTGATTTTATAATTTTTATGGTTTTTCTAGGTTTTATATTTTTTTATGGTTTTTCTTGGTTTTATATTTTTTTATGGTTTTTCTTGGTTTTATATTTTTGTATTTTTCTTTTGTGGTTTATATATTTACTATAATATACATGATCACGAACAAAGGATACTCTGAATAGCTTACCACCACTATTCAGCTGATTATTCTGCCAACTCTTTAAGAGTCGCTGGAGTGAATGATTTCATGCCAAGCTTGTCGATCAAAAACTCGATTCGTCCTCGATCTAAGGGTTTGGTGAACATATCCGCCAGCTGGTACTCAGTAGTGACAAAATACAGCTCGATCACTCCGTTCTCCACCTGCTCTTTAATGAAATGGTAGCGAATGTCTATGTGCTTGGCCCGGGAGTGTTGAACATAGTTGCAGCAAAGGGCAATGGCGCTCTTGTTGTCACAATACATCGGGATTTTGTTAAATCCCAAACCGTAGTCAGTTAATTGTGATCTCATCCAAAGGACTTGAGCACAACAACCGGACATGGCGATGTATTCAGCCTCCGTGCTAGAAATTGCAGCACTTTTCTGCCTTTTTAAAGACCAACTGATCAATCTATCTCCAAGGAGTTGCACAGATCCAGAAGTGCTACGCCTCGTATCTTGACATCCAGCATGATCGGCATCTGCGTATGATATTAAAGCAATAGAGGAATCTTTCGGATACCATAGACCATGATGAAGTGTTCCTTTTAGATACCGAAAGATCCTTTTCACAACATGTAGGTGCTTTTCGGTAGGCCGAGCCTGATACCGGGCACACATACATACAGCAAATTGCAAATCAGGCCTGCTAGCAGTCAGATAGAGAAGGGTGCCGATCATTCCACGGTAAAGTTTTGGATCGACAATAGTCCCATTCCTATCTTCATCTAACTTGGATTTCTCCACCATTGGAGTGTCCACGGGGTCACAATTATCAAAGTTATATTTCTTTAAAGATTCTAGAGCATATTTGGATTGATTAATAAAGATGCCTCTGGGATTTTGAGAAATCTGTAACCCTAAGAAAAATGAGATTTTTCCCATCATTGACATCTGAAAGCGTGTGGACATTATCTTCTCAAAGCGATTTGACAATTCTATGTTAGTGGCAGCAAATATTATATCATCAACATAAATTTGTACCAGAATTATGTCGTTGTCCTCCTTGAGAGTGAATAGAGTGGGGTCCACCTTGCCTTTGGAGAAGCCTTCCAAGATGAGATAAGTTGAAAGGAGATCGTACCACGCGCGTGGAGCTTGTTTCAACCCATAAAGAGCCTTCTTAAGCTTGTACACATGATTAGGAAACTCCGTGCTAACGAATCCATCCGGCTGACGAACATAGACCTCTTCCCTTAGTTCACCGTTCAAAAATGCCGTCTTCACATCCATTTGATAGACGATCATATTCATATGAGCAGCATACGCAAGGAATAGTCTAATAGCCTCCAATCTTGCCACAGGAGCAAAAGATTCTTCAAAGTCTATACCCAAGGCTTGTTTATATCCTCTAGCAACCAATCTAGCCTTATTCTTCAATACCGCACCCATCTCATCAAGTTTAACCTTATAAACGCATAACAAGGTAAGGATGTTAACCTTGTCAGGGAGAGGAACCAATTCCCATACTTCAAGTCTTTGGAATTCATTTAGTTCCTCCTGCATGGCTTCAATCCAAGATGATTGAGTCATAGCCTGCTGCCAATTTTTAGGTTCAACTTCAGAGAGAAATGCATCAAAGTAGCAATAGAGTGCACTTTCTTGTAATCGATGGCGTGTAGAGACTGGTCGATCTAGATCTCCAATGACATTCCGAATTGGGTGATCTTTTGTCCATTTGGTGCTATGATTTTCAATCCTAGGTGGTCTGGAGTGAACAATAGGAGGAGCTTCTTCTGAGGTAGACGCGGCTGAAGGGTTTTCAGGGAACGGTATACCAAAGAAAGGAAGCTCTTTTAAGTGAGCATATTCCAAATCGTGATCAGTAGAATCCTCTTCCACATCATTAGGCACAAGTAGGGGTGATGATTCAGGTGTAGTTTGAGAATCACTTGGTAAAGGTGCATCCGGTTCAATGTTAATTGAAGATGCATTAGATAAAGGTTCATTAGCTTGAGCAACCACTTCAGGGATTGGAGCGATCACTACAGGTGCTGGAACTTCATCAGTCGGGGGATCGAAGAATTCATCAAACAACGGTTAAAACAGTTTATCCCACTCGGGCCTTGTTGGTGGTAAAAATGATGTAGAAGTAAGATTATTGGGAACTAATCCGGAACTAATAGCACCGGTTCCCATCTCATGAAGCGCGGGTTCAGAGCTGTGTTGCTCAGAAGCCATCGCTGTCAGCTCATCGAAATCTGCGTCCATAGTTTCTACAATCTTGCCAAGACGACGGTTGTAAATTCGGTATGCTTTCTTGGACGGTGAGTAACCAATGAAAATCCCTATATCGGCTTTCAGTTGAAGCTTGCCCAAGTTCTCACTATTAATGTTTGGATAACAAAGAGCACCAAACACATGAAAGAATGAAACATCGGGTTTACGGTCATGTAGAAGCTCGTAAGGTGTTTTTCCATGGCGTTTCCGAATGATAGAACGGTTTTGGGTGAAACATGCAGTAGATATAGCCTCTGCCCACAAGAACAATGGAGCGTTCGCATAAATAAGCATAGTCCTAGCAGCTTCCATAAGTGTACGATTCCGTCTTTCAACGACACCGTTTTGTTGTGGAGTGCGTGCAACGGATGTTTCATGTGAGATACCAACTCCTTCATAGTAATCACGAAGATTCTGGTTGACGAACTCTGTTCCATTGTCTGTACGAATACGGCGGACAGTAGTATTCAAACGTACCTGAATGAATTTCAGAAAGGTGATGATAGCCTTCGGTGCTTCATCCTTTGTACGTAGAAATCTAACCCATGTAAACCTGGAGAAATCATCCACAATAACCAGAATGAATTTCTTACCGCTCACACTTTCAGTTCTCATTGGCCCACAAAGATCCATATGCAAAAGATGAAGTTTTTCTTGATTGGTGTCTTCAGCTTTGGGCTTGTAAGATTTCTTGGTACTTTTCCCCCTTGAACACGCGGAACATAAATGGTCCTTGTGAAATTTAAGCTTTGGAAGACCACGAACTAATTCGTTTTTAGCCAGATGATTAATAGCATCAAAGTTAAGATGAGATAATCTGCGATGCCATAACCATCACTTGGTCTTAGATGCTTTAGAGAGAAGACATACTGGAGAGGCGGCCATCATGTCTTGTAAGGACAAGGTATAAAGATTTGCACCACGAGATCCCTTCAACAAATCTTTTCCTTCCAAGTTGCGGATGAAACAAGTGTGTTGTCGAAAAGCAACCTCTAGGTTGGAATCACAAAACTGTCCTACTGAGAATAAATTATGACCAAGACCTTCTACATAGTATACCCCTGAAATCGTAACGTTTCCAATCTGATATTCACCATACCCCATTATCTTTGCTATATGATCATTCCCGAATTTAACCGTACCAAGAAACTTGCTGACGAAATTTCGGAGCATCGAGCGATCTCCGGTCATATGCTTTGAACAACCGGAGTCCAAATACCAGAGGATGATTTGGACCACCTGAAAATATCACCACACGAAGACAATGTAGAGGTATCGGAATCTGAATGTTCCTTGTTATTAGCAGGTACAGATTTAATAACCTTAGATTTGCTAACTTTAGGTTTCTTAGATTTCCTAGCCTTCTTCTTCCTAGTTGGTGGTGTAGATTCTAGTTGGCTTAAATCCTGTGGTATTTCTTCACTGATAGGCACTATAGTGGGGGCTGACCTAATTAAAGGGCGCTGTTTCCATACTTGAGTGCGAGTGTTCCTAACTAAAGGACGCTCAGACCTAACCTCAATGGATGCATTCCTAGTTAAAGGGCACATTTTTCCATCTAATGTAAAGGTCCTACCAGTGGGACGCCATTGCCAGCCAACCTGGGCACGAGTTCTACCTGTTGGCTTCCATTCAAGACCATTCCTAATGGCATTCATTTCATTCACATGATCAATAAGACACAAATCATGACGTTGGGAAAACATACATTCATTACAATTCCAACAATTCAAATTAGAATTCACGAATGGTTTAGGCTTCTGCGCAGGCGCAGAGCTTTTAGTCTTAACATGATTCTCTTTATTTAAAACTGAACTAACATTCCTATGGTGAGCTTCTACTTTCTTCTTTTTGGCACTACTAGTGGAGGACTTGATCTTATCTTTCTTGAGTGGCGATCCTTTAGCCTTAGTAGTCTCTTTTAATCCTGTAGAAGGCAAAGTGGGAACATTAGCAACAGATTTTAAAGGTGCCTTACTTGATTGTGCCAATGACGGTTTTGCTCCTGGAGTTTTATTGAATGGAGTTACAGCAATGGGCCTATTAGTAAGTAGTGCAGAGCCTGGTTTACCTATGTATTGCAAATATGCTAAGCAATATTGAACTCGCTTAATATATTCATGAGTCGAATAATAGTAGCTACTTGAGGGATCTAAGGCATAAAGATCGTCTAAAATATCCCTAACAAGATCTACATGCTTAATGGCATTCCTCATATAATCGTCGTAGGTAACCGGGTTTCTCTTATGAAGCGGGTTCTTATAAAGCACTACTGACTTGGTTGTTGGAGCACTAGTGGACGGTGCAGCGTCGGTAGCTAAGTTATCAACAACTTCTTGTCGGGTGAGAAGAAGTGTCTCCTTTAACTCGGCCAAAACCATGTTTTTGTCAATGAGCAGGATGTTTAAGTCAGAGATTTCCTCACATTTTTGGTTCAATTGTTCAACATAAAATTGTTGCTGTGCCGCATTAAAAGCGAAGCGTTCTTCTAGTGAACCATAAAGTTTGGACATTCCCTGTCTTGCACGATCCATCTCCCCCAGAATAGACGAAAGTCTAATTTCTAAGGCCTGGTTTTTAGACTCTGCAGCCTCTAGTTCCAATTTTAATGTTTCATTTGATGACACATCTCTCTTCAATCTCATAATCTCTTCCTCTAATGCCTTAACAATTGCAATCATCTTGTCACTTGTCTCAACACCGTTTTCACAACCATTTGATATCAAAAGATCCTCATTTTGAGTTTGTTGTTTTAATTCTAAAGATATACAATGTTGTTCTAGTTGATTAAAGCGTTTTGAAAGTAAATTGTAAGAATCTTGTAGCTTTAAAAACTCAGCGTTAGATTCGTGACAAGAATGATTAACTACCTCATTTACAGTATCAGCAACATTTACAGAGAGATCACTAACATCATCACATATATTCACAACATCACAATTAATCATAGCGGATGTAAGCTCATTCGAACAATTAACATTTACAGTTGTAAGCACATCACACGAAATTACTGCGGACAAGAATCGGTCATATTCGGTTAAAATCTTTTCTTTTTCAATTAGTTGTAGTTCGTAAGCGGTGTCCATTTCATAAAACACTTTTTGAACTTCACCAATTTCAAACACAAGATTTTCCTTAAGAGATGCAAAACTTCCTTTTAGACTTTCGACAAACGGATTGATCTCATTTTTAAACACCTCGTTCATGTGTTCGAAAGCCCATTCTCCGGCGTTTAGGCCATTTGAAGTCGTACATTCCAAAATGACCTTGTCAAAATTAGTAAAGTATTGATTAATCTCTTGCAAGTTTAACCATACAGTGCTAACAGGTGGAAGATCCTTTGGAATTTCCTTAGAACCTTCCATATTGACAAGTGTAGGAAATGTACTAGGGTTTTCTTCATCTAACATGTAGGTTGGTGCTGTGATGAGATCTTTGTCCATATGGAAGCGAATTCTAAAATCTGTTTTTGCAAGCTCCTTATTCATTTTAAAATAATCACACTCGGGATATTTTGTAGAATTGTATGACCGATCCTCATCAACTAGATCCTTACTTGTTCGATCATCAAAAAAAACAATCGGGTCTAAGGCCAATCCTAATTGAGTTGCATTATAAAGTCTAGGACTATGTCTTAAAGCTTGTTTTGCATACCGTGGGTTAGGGGGAAGGCCTTTTTGACGTGATAAGTTAAATTCTCTAAACGAAGCATCAAATAAGTGTACTAGTTGAGAAGCAGCGTATTGTCTTAAAAGCAAATAATCTAGACTTCTAATCTTATTAGCAGCATTAATCTCCATTTCATTCTTCTTAGACTCGAGTGATTCAAAATCCGTTTGAAGTTTTTGAAAATTAGTGACCACTAACTCCTTTTCTTTAAGTTCATTAGAAAGATTTGCTCTTAAGTTTTCAATTTCTTGCAAGTGACCCATTTGTTTGTTTCGAAAGTGATCATATTCGGGATTTGTTAGAACACTAGACGAAGGCACTAATTCCAAAGTTTGAACTTTCTTATTGCTTAAGGCAAGCTCATCAGACAAATTCTTATTCTTAGCTAGGGTTTCTAAGAGTGCAGCATTCATTTGGCTAAGTAATGTAGCAGGAACCATGACCAAATCTTGTTGAGCAGGAGTAGGCGTATGCGAAATGGCTCCCGGTTATGATTCACTCAAAGTCTGGGGACTCACATTGATATTTCTATCACTGATTGTCTCCTCATTTGAAAGACTCACCACCGAAGACTCATTCGAATCAGCACTCTCTTGCACAACTTGATGTGGTTGAATACTAGCATGAGTGGTATTATCGGTGGTATTAATAAGTACCTCAGATCTCTTTTCTGGCCCTAAGCTGGAGATAGTTGCCATGAGAGCAGCCTTTGCAGATTGAAATTCATCACAGTCTGAGTCATACGCATCGAGATCATCTGCTTGGTATGCTGCATTCTGTGTGGTGACAGTGTCTTGTTCAGCAATCCCTGGATCAGCAAGAAATGCAAGCTCCTCTTCATCAAGTTCCCTTCCTTGTGCCTGAGCATTCACCAGATAGATCTTCTCTGCAAACCATTGACCATCCCTTCTCCTCTTGGGTTTCTTGCAATCCCTGGACATGTGTCCTTCTTCCTTGCAGTTGTAGCATGTAATCATTCTCAATTTGCCTGTGGAATTAGCCCGTGGAGCAGGATTGACCATTGGAGCAGTATTGACCGTGCGAGCATTGGTAGTTGATGTGGTAGGTCTCCCCTGATATGGTTGAATAGGTTGAACCATTACCCTGCCATTCTCAATAGTAGCTTGTTGGCGAGAATTGGATGAATTCCTCAACTGATTGTTGGTAGGAGCTGATCCCCTAAATCCTCGTTTGCTTAAAGTCCTTGTGAGATAAGCAGACATAGTGGTTAACACTTCAACTGGGTCAGCTCCTTGTTTGAATACAGGAATGGGGACTTCCTCATCATCACAATACATTGCTTGGTCTTGATGAGCTGCATAATCACTAGAAGGAATACTCATTTGATCAGGGTAGCTTGTTGGATATGCTGCATTCTCTTGAAAAGAAGAATATGAAGACTGAGCATAAGGTGCAATGCTTGCTGGGTGAGGTTGTGTAGCATATTGTGATGAAGGTGCACTAAACCGATATTGTTGCTGATGTGAGGTGGGTGGTTGCGGTAGAATCGAGTATTGGGGAAAGGTTGGTGTCATGTAAGGTGATGGATGATAGGCTTGATGTCCCAAAATATAAGGAGTGTTGTTGTGAGACAAGCTTGGTTGATTCGCCATCAAAGCTAATGAATCAGGGTACATACCTCGTGGAGAACGGTGCATGATCACATGTTTCTCATGCTGCTGAAGAAAAGCATATAGTTGATCCAAATTGCACTTATGCAAATCCCTGGTTAACTTAACATCGGTAATATACTCACCCCATTCAGCTTGAGGTAACGTATTCAAGAATTTGGTGTTAACCTGGAATGGAGCAATCACAAGATTGTATACATTCAGATCATTCATGAGTGTGGTGAATCTGAAGTAATAATCGTGAAGCGTTTCCCCTGGGTTGTACGTGAATCTATCAAACAGATAATACAACTGACATTCCCTTTCCTGTTTGGTGAGAGACGTACCTTGTAGCAACACCTTTAGACGTTCCCATAAATCCTTTGCCACCGTATACTGACTTACCATCCGATAGATGTCATGTGGAAGAGCTTGGAGAATGGTTTGAAGAGCCTTTTCGTCTGCATCGGCAACAAGTTGTTGAGCTGGTGTAAGTTCTTCAAATTCTCTTGGTCGAGTCACATTGTTAACCACGATGGTACCATAGTCAAGTGGACCATTTAAAATTGACTTAACCATAAGCCTCCCATATACCGGTTTTCCCTTAAGGTAAGACATCATCCGGCCTTGCCATGCTTCAAAAACTTCTTTGATGAGCATTGGCGGGCGATTATCCGTTCCCGTAATGACGGAAATATCCGTAAGTGATGTCATCTGAGGCATTACTGAATTCGGATTCATTTTGTTAACTTCAAAGAGACAAAGATTATCGGTTGATCGAGCAGTGAAGTAAAGCTTGTGAATTGTGTTGAGTTTTTGTTGTAAGAAACCAAGATTAAATCCTCTAAAAAATCGTCGAAAAAACAAGTAAAATATCCCTTGATTCGGAACTTTTTGTTGATTCGGAAGTGTTGATTCGGAAGATTTGGCTTGGAATACCTTGATTCGGAACTTTTGGTTCGGAAGTCTTGATCCGGAACTTTGGTTGATCCAGAACTTTTTGGTCCGGAAGTTTTTGGTTCGGAACTTTTGCTGAGTAATCAGAAACTTGTACGTATGAACAGTCGACCAAAAAAATGAAGATTAAACCCAGATTTTTACCAAATAACCCAAAAAGTTTTGTGATTTCAACAATAATAAGTAAAAACTAATACTTATCCACTAATCCCAATCACAAAAACACCAAAAACTCCAAGAATCAAGATGATCTTCTTAAAGAACACTAATACAATCAAAAACTAACAAACCACACAAATCATTACCTTAAATCACCCCATAGCTCTTGATACCAAATGTAGAATCTTGATAACCTATGAATCTATGAAGTGGGTTGATGTTTTCTAGAGAGAGAAACTAGAGAGAGAAAGAGAGAGAGAACTATGTGAAATTTTATTAAATGGAAACTTCAAATGAACAACAACCAACCCCTTTCCAAGGAGGAAAGGGGTATTTATACTTCCAAGTCACTAATGGACTTGGGCCGGCCCATGACAAGCCCATGGACCGGTTCTTACTTAACTAAATAAGTAACTATTAACTATTTGTTAACTACGAGCTATTACAACATAAATAATATTATGGAGTGACCGATACTTCTAATATACGTAAAAACGTGTTTCTAACAAAGAAGAACTAAATAAGCCACAAATTAAAAACAATAAAAACACAAATTAATCAAAATATTTAAAATCAACTAATAAGCAACTCTATTAATCTATCAAAACAACTTAATCAAAAATAAGCCAAACACTAAAAGATTAATAACCACAATAAGCTCAAAACATCCACCACATCAAAACTACAAGATCAATCATATTAATAAAACAATCACTTAATCAAAGAGATGAGATTAACTACATGATTATCAAGATTAAGAAAAAGATTAAGAAAGGTAGAATGAGAATTAAGAAAATAAGCTTGATTGATTAAAGATGAATATCAAAAGATTACAAGATTAAAGTAAAGATTAATAAGTTTGAAAGAAAAACTAGAGAGAAAAATTAAAAGCACATAAAAAGTTATAGGAGGTGGGGAGATTACATGCTTAAGCTATCTAATTTCTTTCTTCTCGTCTCGACTCGACTTAATTTCTTTGTCTTTCTTGATGTCGTCTCGGGATTTGTCGATATAAGTTGAACTTGTCTTCTAATTTTCTTCTATAATTAGATTTGAGTTCTTCGACTTCATTAAACTTCCGTCTTTAGACTTTTTCTTCGATAAATCTTCAGAATTGGCCTTGGACTTCCATTCTTTTTGCATTCTCGATCTTTCGACTTCGTCTTTAGTCTTTTTCTTCGATAAAAGCCTTCCTCTTCCATCTTTTGGTCCTAAAACACAATAAAAACACAAACCACGCATAATTCCGACTTTTACGACATAAAATACACGTTTTGGTCTTGTTATTATTGGAAATAAGTGGTAAAAGGATAAGTGTTTTCACACTTATTAAATCCCCTACACTTGACCATTGCAATGTCCTCATGCAATGCACTAATTTCAAAGCACGGTTTACATTTTTCATCATAGATAACCCACCTTGGCCTTTATTAAATACTAAATACTAAGAAAACTAAAAGAGCAAAACAAGTAAAGAAATCAAAGACTTACATTGGGTTTTAGGTTGTCATGAATGTTCATCATTCTCAAGTTTCACGTTCCCCATACCAAGCTTAAAAACGAGATCATTGTTATTATAAGTTAGCAAACTAACACGAACTCATGTGGCCCAATTATTCACTTAGACTCCCTTATTCCTAGGTGTATCTCTTATATTTTATTTTTGTCTTGAATGATCACGAGGATGCATTGTTTGACTTATTTCGATAGTTATTTAGGCTGAAAATAAAGTGGGACGATTTAATCAATAGTTAGCTAAAGGACAAAATCTTTTAAAACTGCTTCTCGGGACCTCATAAAGTTCATATCTTGGCATAACTCGTTTCATGATTTGAGACCTTTCTCGGACTGATATTTGGCAGCGACTTCATACTTCAAATCTTTGAGAGACGTTATTGAAATTATGGTCTTCTCTTCATAATAGGAATTTCTTCACTTGAAGCTTTGAGAGATTCTTCATATTTGGAGCGCGACTTCTTCATTTTTCTCCAATCATTACTTTGGACTTTGGTATAAAACGATCCGCCTCCTTTTAGGACTTGGATCTATTTATCCTCATACCTTGCCAGGGTCTTTTCGGATAGACTTCTCCATGATCTTTAGGAGAGTATTTGCTTTTCGTCGTGTGTCTCGATCCTTCATATTGATTTTTGATAAATGATTCTTCACATCACTTTTGGATCTTTAGCAACAAAATGTAGCCCTCATGCCTTGTTAGGGCCTTTTCGGACTCTCCAATCTTCGCATCCCGCTTCAATAAGTTATGCCTTGGCTATGAACTCTAATTAATACCGAGCAACTTTTAAACGATCTTGTGCTAGAAGCTAAGTAACTTTTCAAATCGTACAACCTTATTTATTGCAGATAAACTTATTAGCAAGCGATGGGAGAATAGGCTTATAATCAACTCACATAAATTCACGAAAGAATACCAAACTTATAATTGACTCTATCATCTCTCGTCCTCCACAGTTTAAAATCTCAAGGAATGAGACTCGTGGATGCTTAGTCAGTTAAATCAAAGTTTTGGGTTTTCTAGTCGCCTATAGGATCTTGCATCTTCTTAGACTCTTCCAAGTTTAGAATTTGCGTTTTAAAGTTCCCTTGATAAACGACTCTCTAGGATCAATTATAGGAACTCGCGAAAAGTTCTTGTTCTTAACCCGTGAGAGTTAAGACTTTCGCGTTTAAAAGCTCCCTATATAAAAGCCTAGCAAAACTTGACTTAAACACGTTAAGGATACTAGCTTGAGTAAACTTAGATAAGTAAACTCGGGTTGAGTCAAAATATTCACGACTTTGAAAAATTTTAAAACCACTTTATTGAAAATTTATTCTAGCAAGGAAAGAAAATAACCATAACAAAGGAAAATACAACTATACAACTAGGCCAAAATAGATTAAAGATTTTGAAAAATGTCGAAAAATCAAATTTTCCGGTTAAAATGAGGACAAATTCTTGGAAAAGACCACTTATTTCGATAGAAGTCCCCCATACACTTGATATAAACATTGTCCTCAATGTTTAAGCATGTGGGAGTAAACTCCCCTACACTTATGACATTGTGCACTTTGTTTAATTCTTGCTAAGGAAAGGACAACTATAGTGATTTCAATGTGAACATATAAGATATGAAATATTGAATCACGACAGTTTAGGATAGAACCAGGAAGATGGGAACACGGGATCACGGTTCGTCAAAAGTTATCGAGAATGGATCTTTGAAGCCTTAATCCCTGCACAGAAGAAGAAACAAGACAACAAACACATACGGGGCTCCCCCTACACTTATTATGAAAACAGTAAAGGATAGATCAACGGGTTGCCTCCCGAGAAGCGCTTTTTTTGTTAACCGAGTCACGAGCCTGACTCGGCCCAAAACTAGTTCATGGAAAACGTGGTGAGGGATGGAATCATCTCATGAGAGATGTCCTCACCAAAGTACAACTTCACACGATGGCCAGTCACCTTAAAATTGGGCCCATTTGGCTGAGAAAGCTCAATGGTGCCATAGGGAAAGACTTTGGCGATGGTGAATGGACCAGACCAGCGGCTCTTCAACTTGCCCGAGAAGATCTTCAACCGAGAGTTGAAAAGTAAGACTTGATCACCAACGTGGAACTCTCGGTTCTTAATCCTTACATCGTGGATGATCTTGTTCTTCTCCTTGTAGATCAGTGAGTTCTCGTAAGCTTCGTTCCTCAGTTCATTATGTTCGTTGAGTTGAATCTTCCGAAGATCGCCGGCTTTGTTGATGTCGAAGTTAGCCCACTTCAAGGCCCAGTATGCCTTATGTTCCAGCTCGATAGGGAGGTGGCATGCTTTCCCGTACACAAGACGATAAGGTGTACAACCAATCGGGGTCTTATTAGCGGTACGGAAAGCCTACAAAGCATCATCTAACTTATCGGCCCACGAGGCACGATGCTCTCCCACAGTACGTTCCAGAATTCGCTTCAATCCGCGGTTAGAAATCTCGGCTTGCCCATTAGTTGGGGATGATAAGCGGTGGAAAGACGATGATTGACATCGTACTTAGCCATGACTCTTGCAAATTGATCATTGCAAAAATGAGTTCCGCGGTCACTGATAATAGCACGAGGAACACCGAATCGAGCAAAAAGTTGCTTCAAAAAGTTCACAACCACCCTCGCATCGTTCGTAGGGAGAGCCTTAGCTTCAACCCATTTAGAAACGTAGTCAACGGCTACGAGGATGTACTTGTTCCCTTTAGATGATGGAAATGGCCCCATAAAGTCGATACCCCATACATCAAAGAGTTCACATTCTTGTATGAAATTTTGAGGCATCTCATCTTTATGTGTGATCTTGCCTTGTCTTTGGCAAGCATCACAATGTTTAACCATGTCATGAGCGTCACGATAAATGGTGGGCCAATAAAATCCAGAGTCGAATACTTTCTTCGCGGTGTAATTGGGACCAAAGTGACCACCGGTGGGTCCTTTATGGCAAGCATCAAGGATTTGTACCGCTGTCGGCCCATCAACAAATCGACGAATGACAAGATCCGAACATTGTTTGAAGAGGTAAGGGTCGTCCCAGAAATAATGTTCAATATCTTTAAAGAACTTTTTCTTTTGTTGGGACGTTAACCCTTCCTTGAGAATTCCACCCGCTAAGTAGTTTGCAATGTCCGCAAACCACGGGGTGTCATCAAGATTGGAATTTACAGACATTAAGGCCTCAAGGGGAAAAGAGTCATTGATCTCTTGATTCGGATGATCCCCTTGATAAGGATCCTCAAGTCTGACCAGATGATCCCCGGCTAGGTTTTCCGCTCCCTTTTTGTCACGAATTTCTATTTTAAATTCTCGAAGGAGGAAAACCCAACGAAGAAGTCTTGGCTTAGAATCTTGCTTAGTCAACAAGTACTTCAACGCGGAATGATCGGTATACACGATGGTGGTAGAAATGACAAGATAGGGGCGGAATTTTTGAAAAGCATACACTACAGCTAAAAGCTCTTTTTCGGTAGTGGTATAATGCAATTGAGCCCCCATCATAGTCTTGCTAGTGTAATGGATTGGTTGGAAGTGTTTGTTCACTCTTTGGCCCAAAACCACTCCAATAGCAAAGTCGCTAGCATCACACATCAATTCAAAAGGTAGCTCCCAATTAGGGGTAACCAAGACCGGTGCCTTAGTTAGCTTATCCTTAAGAAGATTGAAGGTTTCAAGACACTCTTTGGAAAAGATGAAGGGAGTATCTTTTACCAAGAGGTGGGTCATTGGGCGAGCGATTTTAAAAAAATCTTGAATGAATCGACGATAGAAGCCCGCATGACTAAGGAAACTTCTCACACCCTTCACGGTTGAAGGTGGAGGTAATTTGGCTATGCCATCCACTTTAGCACGGTCCACTTCAAGACCGGCTTTTGAGATTTTATGTCCAAGCACAATGCCTTCTTTTACCATGAAATGGCATTTTTCCCAATTTAGAACAAGGCGAGTGTCTTCGCACCACTTAAGCATGCGTTCCAAATTGGCAAGGCAACGAGAGAAAGAATCACCATAGACCGATAAATCATCCATGAAGACTTCCATAGTTTCTTCAACCATGTCATGAAAGATAACCATCATACACCTTTGGAATGTCCCAGGAGCATTGCATAAGCCGAAAGGCATTCTTTTATAAGCAAATGTTCCGTAAGGACAAGTGAATGTCGTTTTCTCTTGGTCTTTGGGATCGATGGGAATTTGAAAATACCCGGAGAAACCGTCTAAAAAGCAGTAATAGTCATTACCCGCTAGACGTTCAAGCATTTGGTCCATGAAAGGGAGGGGAAAATGATCCTTTCTCGTAGCATCATTGAGTTTGTGATAGTATATACAAACTCTCCACCCTGTAACGAGACGAGTAGGAATCAACTCGTTGTTTTCATTGGGCACAACGGTAATTCTGCCTTTCTTAGGCACACAATGGACGGGACTAACCCATGGTGAATCTGAGATAGGATAGATCATTCCCGCATCAAGAAGTTTGATAACCTCTTTTTTGATAATGTCATGGATCTTAGGATTCACCCTTCTTTGGCTTTGAATAGTGGGTTTAAAGTCGTCCTCCATGAGAATTTTATGTGTGCAAAAGTGAGGATCAATTCCACGAATATCGGAGATCTTCCATGCAATTGCTTTCTTGTGATTCTTCAGCACGGCGATAAGTCGGGATTTTTATTCCTCTTTCAAGTCCTTAGCGATGATGACGGGTGACTTCTTGTTGTCTTCAAAGAAAACGTACTCGAGATGAGACGGTAGGTCCTTAAGTTCTAAATTCGGAGGATTTTCGATGGAAGGCGTAGTCAAATTCTGTTCATCGATAGAGATATCCTTAGGAGATGGTGGAGAAATATGGTCCTCATTGAGAAGTTTCTCAATGGTACGAATGTCTTCATCCCAAATGGAGGGAGAATCGTCATATTTTAAATCCACATCTCCCAAAGTTGCTTCAAAGTCTTTGAAAATGAAATCACTTTCTCCAAATGGAGTTAGTGATGGAGCAATAGAGGCAACGGTCTCAACAGTGGGTAGAGAAGAAGAACCACTTTTACAAGCGTCTTTAAAATGTTCTTCACAAGCCTCATCAAGAACGTCAATGAAATTAACACTCTCGTTTTCAGAAGGCTGCTTAGAAAGTTTACCCATGTTGAAGACGATTTTATCGTCACCAACTCTCATGATTAATTCGCCAGCGGCTACATCAATGAGAGTGCGACCGGTCCTCAAGAATGGACGTCCAACGATTAATAGAACACGGGGGTCCATCTCGTAGTCAACGACAACAAAATCCGCCGGAAAGGTGAATTTGTCGACACCAACGAAGACGTCTTCGGTTATCCCCACTGGATAAGCAACCGTACGGTTAGCTAATTCCAAAGTCATTCGTGTGGGGACTAGCTCGGGTAGAGACAATTGTTTCCAAACGCTCAAAGGCATTAAGTTTATGCTAGCACCTAGATCGGCTAGGGCCATACAATTCTCTACCCCGGGGAAGTTACAAGGAATCAAGAAACGACCCGGATCACCAAGTTTGGTTGGTAATTTCCTTAAGAGCACTGCAGAGAAATTCTCATTAAGTTGGGTCTGAGCAATATCGAGAAGTTTCTCCTTATCACTGAGAAGATCTTTAAACATTTTAGCATATTTCAGCATGTGAGCGAGAGCCTCAGCAAAGGAGATATTGAAATTCAGTTGTTTAAACATTTTGAGAAAGTTAGAAACCTGAATATCATCCTTGTTCTTCAATTTATCTTTCCTCAACCTTGAAGGATAAGGTATATTGGGTTGAGATGAAGGCTTTGGTATGGAATTCTCACTCACATCCTTGGGTGATGGAGGGGTAGAAGTAGAAGGTGGTGGAATTGGAGAAGTAGAAGTTGGAGGAATAGAAGGTGGAGGAACCGGAGAAGGAGACTCGTTTTCCTTTGTCACAATCACCGGTGTAGGTGTAGGAATCTCGGGTTCCTTTAAACCTTTTCCACTTCGAGTGGTGATTGCTTTCATCTCCCCTCTTAGATTAGCAACGGTGTTACTCGGAAGAGAACCCGAACCAGAGGCTTGATTACTTGGGAAGAAACTAGCCATCATGTTCCTTAAGTCATTCGTTTGACTTGCCAAAGTGTTTCGCATATCGACTCGAAGATCGTTTCCTTGTTTCACCATATCTGCTTTCAAGTTGAGCATTTCCCGCTGAAGATTTTGCACTATCGCATCATTAGTCCTCATGTAAGTTTCAACCTCGTGATTAAATACGGTGGGTTGGTTGGGAGGAGGAGCATGGTAAGCAGGTGGTTGATAAACAGGTTGTTGGTAAACTTGGTTGTTTCTTTGAGGTTGATATGGGGTTCTTTGGGTTTGAAATTGATTTGGAGCACGAGGTTGGTTTTGATTGTTGCGATTGAGGTTGGCTGGGTTTTGTGGGGGAAAACCGGGAGGTGAAAGAAAGTTGTTTGAGCGATAGCTGAGCAAGTTGCGATCACCTTGAGGACGTGCTTGATAGCCTCCTTTAGAATAGGTACCGTTGGCGGCATACACATTTTCCGGATTGTCATGAGTCGAAGGACAATCGGTGTATGAGTGAGATCCCCCGCAAATTTCACATGATTGAGTCAAAGCACTAGCTTGGGCAGTGATAGCTTTGGTATTGTTGGCGGCTTGGAGAGCAAGGTATTCAACAAGCGGAGTAAGCTTGTCAAGTCTCTTGTCGCTCTCATTAGTGCTAGCACTAGCCACATTAGTCCGAACACTCTTGGTTTGCACTCTAGACTTGTTCTCAATAATATCCCAAGCGGCATTAGCAGACTTAACCAAAATGTTACCCCCCTGAGGCACTATTTAGTAAATCTTGGTCATTCATGATTAAACCATTGTAAAAAGTATTAATTTGATGTACTTTTGTTAAACCATGTTGTGGACACTTTCTTAAAAGTTCCTTAAAACGGTCCCAAGATTCACTAAAAGACTCACCGTACTTTTGTTCAAAAGTAATGATCTCATTCCGCAAAGCGGTAGTACGTGAGGGTGGGAAAAAGTAGTTGATGAATTTGGTCTCTAAATCCGTCCACGTAAGAATACTTTGTGACGGTTCCTTATCAAGCCAATTTTGGGCTTGTCCCTCTAAGGAGAAAGGAAAAAGTTGCAAGCAAATTACCTCTTGTGAAACCCCATTATACTTAACCGTATTAGTGAGTTGAAGGAACCTTTTTATATGGTCATGAGGATCATCAATTGAACGCCCCAAGAAGGGTTGAGCAGAGACCATTTGAATGAAGCCGAATTTAAGCTCAAAGTTGTTTGCTCCAATCTCGGGTATGACAATAGCATCGGTGTTGCCTTCTACGTGCGATTGCAAAAGCTCGATCATTGGTTGATTGTCCATGGTGACAATAGGTGGAGTAATGACTTCGGCTTGAGTTGCTTTCTTCTTACGAGCACGAGTACGCATGCACACCTACAAAAGGAAAAGCAAAATAGACAAGAAATATTTTTGGTTTTTTATGTTTTTCTATTTTTTGTATTTTTGAAATTTTTTTAATTTTTATGGATTTTTGAAAATTTTAAAGCAAGGAAAATAACGTTCAAAATTGAACGGATCCCAAAATCCAACGCGTCTCTCACTTAAAACCTTTAATCTTAACGAAAAGAGTCGGCAGCGGCGCCATTTAATAACTAGGTTTTCACATAGTTATGAAAGAGTTATCGTACGATCTTTTCGAATTGATTATTGGTAGAAAGTGCGAATCAGTCGATCTTCGTGGAAAGATAAAAGGGTTTGGTTATCTATTCTACTAAAAATAAAAATATTGTTGAAAGCTTGAAAATTTAATCTAAGATAAAACAAGTTAAAATAATGCTAAGTAAAAAGGTGGGAAAAATTAAAGTGTGAAAAATAGAAACAATTCAGAAACTGACAATTAAACTAAGTCTGAAAACAGGATAATAAGTACTTCATAGGAATGGATTTTCGGAATAAAGCAATAATTCAGAAAAATGGCATCTTCGGAATAAGAGACTTTTCATAGAAATGGGAATTTCGGAATAACTGGCTTTTCAGAATAATGAGATTTTTCGGAAAAATGGTGTTTTCAGAAAAATTGGCATCTTCGGAATAAGTAACTTTTCAGAAAAATTGATATCTTCGGAATAAAAGGTTTTTCGGAATAATGGGATCTTCGGAATAATTGCCTTTTCAGAAAAAGGAGTTTCTTCGGAATAATACACTTTTCATAGAAATTGATATTTTTGGATAAATGAATTTTCAGACAAATTGATTTCTTCGGAATAAGTGACTTTTCAGAAAAAGGAATTCTTCGGAGAAATGGTGTTTTCAGTAAAATGATGTTTTCGGAAAAAAATGGACTTTTCAGAAAAATGATATCTTCGGAATAACAGATTTTTCGGAATAATTGGTTTTCATAGAAATGATGAATTCAGAGAAAAGGTAATTTCGGAATAAAGGCTTTTCAGAGAAAGGAGTGTTTTTAGAAAAACAAAACCCTTTTCCGAAAATGTTAAAACTCAGATACGAATAAACAGAAACAACCAAACTTAAAGATTAAGCTACGAATAAGCATGAACCAAACAAGCAATTACCCAAAACTTTAACCAAATTGATTTTAAGAAGAACTAAATAAGCCACAAATTAAAAACTATAAAAATACTAATTAATCAAAATATTTAAAATCAACTAATAAGCAACTCTATTAATCTATCAAAACAACTTAATAAAAAATAAGCCAAACACTAAAAGATTAATAACCACAATAAGCTCAAAACATCCACCACATCAAAACTACAAGATCAATCACATTAATAAAACAATCACTTAATCAAAGAGATGAGATTAACTACATGATTATCAAGATTAAGAAAAAGATTAAGAAAGGTAGAATGAGAATTAAGAAAATAAGCTTGATTGATTAAAGATGAATATCAAAAGATTACAAGATTAAAGTAAAGATTAATAAGTTTGAAAGAAAAACTAGAGAGAAAAATTAAAAGCACATAAAAAATTAAACTACAACTATTAAAAACTAAAACACCTAACACCCTCCTAATGACATATTAGGAGGGTATTTATAGGAGGTGGGGAGATTACATGCTTAAGCTATCTAATTTCTTTCTTCTCGTCTCGACTCGACTTAATTTCTTTGTCTTTCTCGATGTCGTCTCGGGATTTGTCGATATAAGTTGAACTTGTCTTCTAATTTTCTTCTATAATTAGATTTGAGTTCTTCGACTTCATTAAACTTCCGTCTTTAGACTTTTTCTTCGATAAATCTTCAGAATTGGCCTTGGACTTCCATTCTTTTTGCATTCTCGATCTTTCGACTTCGTCTTTAGTCTTTTTCTTCGATAAAAGCCCGTGATAGCCCATGTTTTCTTCCTTTTCCATCTTTTGGTCCTAAAACACAATAAAAACACAAACCACGCATAATTCCGACTTTTACGACATAAAATACACGTTTTGGTCTTGTTATTATTGGAAATAAGTGGTAAAAGGATAAGTGTTTTCACACTTGTTACTAAGCTGAATTGGGTAAGAGACACTGCAAAGAAGCTGAAGGTACCTCTGCCTCCTCAACTATCACAACAACAATCCTCTCAAGGACAAAGAAAAAGGAAAACCCAAATGGGGCCTCTGGTAGAAAAGCTGGTCACCGAGAATATTGTTGTAGATGGGATGCACAGAAACCTGGTACTGCCCAAAGAGATCACTAAACCAGTGGGTGGCCAAGTATACTCAGAACCAGAGACGGGTATGGTCTTTATGAATGGTAATTGTGAGTATTGCTTTCAGCGGATGAATGAACTACATCTAGCGTCAACTATCCAACTTATCAGACTCAAACAGGGCATCCTAAGGAATTGCAAATTAGCTAATGATTTTGAGTTTGAAGTTGAGCTGATCATTAACTCTAGGAGTGACAAAGTTGAAGCCCAGAGAATCTATGATCAAGGCCTCGATCGCTGAAGAACCTTTTATTTTTGTTTATGTTTACACCACTGGGTGCTCTTGTAATAGACTAGGTTCTTTATGTTTAATAAAACTCTGAGGTATGTTTGTTAAATTATGTGTAAGAAGAAGCTGTGTACTCACTTACAGTAATTTTAGACTTAGCATAATTTATAAACAAATAGGGGAGATTGTTGGGCCAATGAAAGTTCTAACTATGACCCAGTCTATATTTGTTTAAATTAGACTAAGTGTTACTGATCGCTGAGAAGACCAGCGACAGAGACAAGACCAGTGGAAGGCAAAGCCTCAGCTGGCACACCAGGAACATTCAAGTCAAAGACAACATCAGAGAAGTCGAAGACAATCTGAAGTCATACTCACCAGCGATTATGGATAGCTGGGATGTAGAAGGAATGTGCTGGTGTTCAAGGATCTCTGAGTTGACAATACTCAGAGATCACTTAAGAATACTAGAAGTCTGAGACAAGCAAAGATTGTCCAATCCTTTATAGTTTAGGCGGGAGAATATACCAAGTGCTTTGAGCGGGACAAAACAAGAGATTCAAGATAAAGCCTAGTACGACCTAGTGGGACAAAAGGTAAACAGTTGGCAGAACTGTTCACCTAAAGTTGTTTAAAGGTATGTCTCGATTTGGACATGCATTTAATACGTTGTACTCTTTTATTCAGAAGATGACACGTATCAACTACTCCCACTAAGGAAGCAACCTCGTACCACTATAAATAGGAGTGAGAAAGGAGAATTAAACCAACCCTTGTGCTTGGATAAATTATCTAAGTTATTTATCACTTTGGAACCACTGAGCCCTCAGCTGTCTACCAGCGTCTCATTGGTTCCCTTGTAAACTTGAGTCTCGAATCTAGTTTACTTGTTCTAGGGTTCATTTCTTATTGTCATTCAACGAGTGTATTCATAGCACTTTGTAATACTTTGTTTATAACAGTTAATAAAGCATTACACGTTTAAAAAGTATCTCATTGTGTTTTTCGTGGTTATACGAGTTATAGTTTCAACAATTGTCATATTAAGGGACTTTCAAGACGGATATACACGCATATTAAAAACGTCACAAAGATTAGAAACCAAAGAATTAATGTGAGAGCTCGCACATGTATCCATATTCCACGCGCCGGTACTAGGATCATGAAGTGTCCCGACGGTAAAAGCATGAGGAATAGTGGTCTCATGTCCCGAGGTACCTGTGGGTCGCCCTGTTACCATAGTGGGTGCAGGCTGAGTCGCTTTTTGGGCCTGCTGAACTGGTTGCAATACTGAGTAACCAATAGCCTGTTGGGCTAGAATCATCTGCTGGACCGTATGAGCACCAAACATTTGAGCTAATGGAATAGGCTGACTCGAGTTAAAGAGCTGCTTGGCTGTGGGATTACCAAAACCTAGGGGTGGGCTAATATAGCTTACTAGGCTAACTTGTTGTTGGGCATGTGTGCCGTAATACAAAGTTGGGCTGTGAAGGACAGTTGGAGCACTCGCATGATAAGCAACTGGGCTAACAGTGCGGTTAGACATGGGAATAGGCACAGTTTGCTTTATACTACTAACACCAGTGGAATTAGTCCCATTATTTATCCCAAGTTTTTCTAACAATTTAACCAACAAGTCGTCAGTGGTATTGTGTGACACTTGAGACCTGCGTGTATCATTATATCGACGAGTGTCACTATTTCCTCGAGTGTTAGTATTCGCATCATGTACAAAGCGACACTCATTACCAAGCCGACACAAACCTTTAGCAAAATTAAAACACTGCCTCCATGACTTTTCTTGAGGATTATAAGGATGGCGAGTAGTACCTGTTTCAGCCATAACAGCTGTAGGGGAAGATGCCGAAGAGTCCACAAGGAGAGATTGTGCCTTTGACCTTAATCTCATCTCCTCGGTGATAAGTATAGACCTAGCCGTTTTAAGGTCAGGAAAAGTGTCTTTATGATGCATAATTCCACACACATTATCATATTTTTCCGGCAAGCCTTCAAGAGCTAATGTAACAATATCTTCACTACTAACGGGAGATGCAAGACTATTGAGAATGGTAGCAATCTTCTCAATCTTACTAAAGTATGCATCCATGCTTAAATCACCTAACTTCAATGATCGTAACTCCGCCTTCAAGGCAATGGTACGTGATTGTTTGTTATCTTTCACAATATTGGTAATAAGATCCCATGCGTCTTTAGCGGATCGTGGATGTTCCGCCACAACCCGTGCTTGTACAGTTTCTGAGAGTGTGGTAAGAAGCCAAGAGAGGACAATATTGTCCACCTTACGTTCTTCCGGAGTGAGATCAGCAAGTGTGGTGGTTGTGGAGGTGCCAATGTTGGGTCCATGAATATACTTACCGACCTCGTATCCTTTACATAGTTGATCAAAAAAGTATTCCCATGAGTCATAGTTCCAATTGTCAAGATCAAGCTTGACGGAGACTCGTGTAAGAAGATGGTGATGAGTGACAAGGGCTCGTTTATCCGATAGTAGAACAGTGGCATCGGAAACCGTCATCGTGATATGTGGTAGAATGAAACGATTTGAGGGTGTATATTATATGGGACGTTAACTGATGTTATATAATGTAGTTGAAGATTGAGTGTTGAGTGTGGGTAATTAATGCAGTGGACTAGGGTTTGAAGCAAAAACAACAAACTTTATAACGAGATCAAGAGTAGGGTTTGAAAAAGAAAAAAACAACAAACTTGATACCGAGATCAAGTCACTGATTAAAACACTTGTTACCGTGAACAAGGAAAACCTGGTTTGTTACCTAAGAACAAACACGAACAAACAAAAAGGAAAAGAGATTAAAACTGTAGGGTTAGGGTTGAGAGGTGGATCCGATTTAACGCTGCTGTGATACCATGTGAGATGTGAAAAGTGTATATCTATTCATCATAATACGGATACAATATATACGGTTACATAGATGGTTCTAGAAACGGGCTTGAGCCTAATACAAATGCATAATTATAAATATGGGCTAACATATCCCACCACTTCATAATCAACTTACTCATCTGACGAGCCAAATTACAAGAAAAAAATAAGTGATTAGAAGTTTCTGCTCCCACTTCACACGTACCACATGTAATAGAATCAATATAAATTCCTCGGCGCGAAATATTGAACCTCGTAGGCAGCGAATCAGACATCACTTTCCAAACAAACACATTTATCTTTATAGGGACATACTTACACCATCTTGTCTTATGTGCGACATCCAAAACATTATTACTATCAATTTCCTTTCTAACTGATTCCACAGAATACTCGCCAGAACTTGTTAAATACCATTTCCACCTATCTGCCATAGGACTTAATCGAATGTCTCTCAACAGCTTCATTAACTCTTCCAGCTGCGTTTGTTCAGCACCTCCTCTCGTATTTCTACAAAAAGAAAAACAGAAGTCTGGATATGTATACTTCGTGGCCACAGTAATCTCCTTCCTCATCTCAAGACACCTTCATACCATCTATCCTCCCAAAATCTAACAATCTCTCCATTTCCCAATTTGAAACGAATATACTTAGAAAAATCAAAACCTTTACTGACCATGTTTTTAGCTTCTGTAACTATATCCATCCAACAGGAAGAATACCCAGTTTTCATTCTACCTCCCATATTACCCTCAACACCATATATTGCTTTAATAACCTTGACCCACGACGACTGATCTTGCGTGTAGAACCTCCAAATCCACTTGAACATCAAACCTCTGTTCAAAGCAAATAAACTAGATACACCGAGACCCCTTTGTCTATGGGATATAACACCTTCTTCTAGTTCACCCATGATGTTTTGTTAGAATTAATATCCACACAATTAAAGAAATGACTACGCATTGACTCTAAAGTACGAATCACACCTAACGGAGCCTTAAACATTGACATATGAAAAATAGGAATCGAGCCCAAGACTGATTTAATTAAAGTAAGCCTCCCCCAATAGATAGTGTCTTCATCTTCCATCTATTTAACCGGTTCCTAACCCGTTCCACCACATTAGACCAGGCCTCAATACGGGACATGACTCCACCCACAGTCTTACCAAGATACATAAACGGGGTTTGAAGAGTCAAACACCCCAACTTTTCAGCAGCCTTATTAACATTATTCCCGTCCACGTGAATGCCCATGAGTTTACTTTTACTCATATTAATTCTCAAGCTTGATGCCCTATAGAAACACTCCAGCACATGACCAAGAGTATTAATGTGGCTCTCGCACCATTTTCCAACAAAAACAACATCGTCAGCATAAAACATATGAGAAGTCATAACCGAATCATCTAATTTAATACCTTTAAAAAGACCCGCATCCTCCACACGCATAAATGATAAATGAAGACTCTATATAATCAAAATGAATAGAAACGGCGAAACATGGTCACCTTGCTTAAGACCCTTACAAAATTGAAATTCCTCAGTAGGACTTCCATTAACAAAGATAGAGCCTCTCGAAGATCTAAGGCAACTTAAAGTCCATTTACACCAGTTATCACCAAAACCAATTTTTCTTAAAACATCTTCCAAAAAATCCCATCTCACCGAATCACAAGCCTTCTCAAAATATACCTTGAAAACTAACAGTTGTTTCTTCTTCTTCTTACACCATTTGATCAACTCATCTAGAATAAACGGCCAATCAAGAATTTGTCTTTTAGCAATGAAAACCGATTGAACCTCGTTAACAATACTATCCAACACACCAACAAGCCTGTTGGTAAGAATTTTAGCAATAATTTTATACAAACTCCCAATAAGACTTATCGGCCTAAAATCCTTAACCAAATTAGCACCGGGACTTTTAGGGATCAAAGCAACAAAAGACGCATTACATCCTTTAGGAATCTCCCCGTGGGTAAAAAAAATATTTAACCGCTTTGTACACATCCTCTTCAATAAGATACCAAAAATGACGGTAGAAACCAAAGGTAAATCCGTCCAGACCCGGAGTTTTATCAGTTCCACAATCCCAAACAGACCTCTTAATTTCATCATTCGTAACCATATTGTCCAAATCATTTTGTTGCTCCAATGAAACCTTATTCGGGAACTACATTTGAATCATCGCACGTTTACTATCTGGATGTGAAAATCTATTTTTTTGAAATGAGAGAAAAATTCAAGTTTAACCGATTTTGGATCCTCAATCCAAACACCATCAGCCATAATTCCTCGAATTGATAAAGAATTCCGTTTTTTATTCATCATGCCATGAAAAAAATGGTTAATCTTATCAATTTCTTGAAGATCTTTAATAAGCATCGACCTCTTTTTAACCGTTTCTTCATTACCTTTACCACTATCTATCAATTGTTCTACTACCTCCATTTCAGCCAAACCACTTTCTTTAACAGCTTTTCTACTTGCCATATTCGTTTTATTCCAATCACGTATCTTGTTCTTAATACACCTGAGTTTACCATAAAAATTAACAATCGGATTCAACTCCTGATTTGGACTTTCTTTCCACGCACTATCCATCATACTGTTAAAACCTTCTGTCTCCAGCCAATAGTGATAAAATTTAAAAGGGATCGGACCATAATCAAAGTGTTGTTCCCGTAAAAGAATAGGACAATGATCTGACAAATATCTATCTAAAGTGATTGCTGATATATTCGGACAAGTATTAACTAAGTTAATCGAAACAAGGAATCGATCTAACTTACTCATTTTATTCGCTGATTTATGACACCATGTAAATGAACGACCTCCTAGCGCCACCTCCATCAAACCAGCTAGAGAAATGAACGAATTGAAAGCATATGCCCCTTTAACATTGAATATAGAACCAAACCTCTCCTCTCTAAAACGTACATCATTAAAATCGCCCATAACCACCACTTCCCCTGTCCAACGACCAATTTCACAAGACAAATAATCCCACAACATCACTTTCTCCTTAAAATCTTGTGGAGCGTAAACCACAATAAAAAGAACATCTTTACCAGTAAATCGCCATTTACCTCTTATCAAAATAAAATAATCAGACACCGTAACATTATTCTTGCAAAGCGCATTAGGATCCCAAACACACAAAATACCGCCCGATGCCCCTACTGAATCACTATGAACATAATCAAATATCATATTACCCCAACATGCTTTAACACATAACAAATCCATATTTTCCATCTTAGTTTTCAGTAAAGCCAAAAAATTAACCTTATGCTTAACACATAACTCCTTAACCCAATCTTTTTTAGCCTTTCGGGCAAGACCTTGAATGCTTAGAGACATACAATACATCGATCACCATCTACCACTCCTTGTGAATCAATAATCTCCGCCATATTAGCCATACATCCCTCCATATTATATCCTATAACTTGACCAACTTTCACCACCTCATCTAGTAAACTCAAAATAGAACCACCCGTACGAGGTACCTCAGATTTTTTAAAATGTCCAGAACCTACCGATTCAGTCATATCATTTTTTAACTTCGTATTATCTTTCTCCTCATTAACATTCATATTGACTTTATCAACGTTATTCATTTTCCCAATACTATCCTCTTCTTGCGTATATCCAGGTGGGAACTTCCTGCCAACCTCAGACTCCTTATTACTCACCTCCTTTTTTCCTTTATCAAACAATGGGTAGATATTAAAAGGGTCTTCCGATACCACATCATTCTTAACATCCTTTTCTTCTTCATTAATTTTACTTGGCATCACATCATCTCCAAATATGGTTTCCTGGACCTCCTCCCTAACACAAACATCACAACTACCGATATCGTGCCCTGACAATTAATCCTCCTTAAACTCCATCTCACTCATCTCCTCATCCTCCACCTCCTCCAAAAAATCAGGAACCCAACCAGTAGTTTCTGATGCTCGGATCCAAAAAACTTTACCTCGATGCACTATTTTAAATTCCTCCCATATCCGATGATGACTCTTCAAGTGAATACACAATCTTTTCGAATGGTAACATGTATCTTCCTGATCATCTACATCCAACAACTAACCCCATCTCTTTGCTATCTTCTTAAACGTACTCTTCGTCCATAATTTAAATGGAATCCCTTCTAGTTCCACCTAAGTAATTCTACTCTCCATCACAAAATCCATAGTTGCTTGATTGATTTGAGAAAACCATGATTTAATATTAACACTATCTTTAAAGGCAAAAAGCGATTTTAAAGAACCAAATTCTAACAACACCCACATCTTACCCATGTACTGAATCTTAATATCTGTAAAACCTTCATTAGATAATGTCCTTCTGAAATTTAGCAAGAAATGCGAACTCTTTCACTCTCCCAAGCAAACAATTGGCTAATTCCTTGGATTGTAAACACTCATCGTCCAAAACCAAGGCAGCAGATTCATTCCCATACCACCATCATTCACACTACCCTTAGCAACATTCAAATATGTTTGCCCACTGTTACCGAATCGATGACCCTTAACCTCAACACTATCATGACTAGCAAAAGGGTTATTATAAGCCTTTTCACCAAAATTATCTTTTGAACCAGATTTTTTCCCAATTACAGGAGGTCTTTGGAATCTGAAAACATTAGCATGTAGCTTATAACGATCAATCCAAAGCGTACATAAATTACTAACCAAACACTCCACATTGAAAACATTTATAAACCGAACAAAACCAAACCTCTTCCCTGCGTACGATCTCTTGAACGGGATAAAGGCATCTACCACGCGACCGTATTGTTTACAAGTGTGTTGGAACTCTTCTGATATGATTATATGCATACTTTCGCCCCTAGACTGCTCGGCAATGGCGAAACCAGGAAGCTAGAATACATTCGCCCTTGTCGTTAGCTTACCTACAAGCTCCTAGATCGAATTGGTAACACTTATTATTAAGAGACGTTGGGTGAACTTTAAGGATCACGAGAGTTGCGGGTCTTTGTTCCAAGTTGTTAATAAGATATGTTTGTGAGGCTTTTTATTTTTATCTTTCAAAGATATCTTTTAAAAAGTTTGATTTTTTTTAGAACATTAAATGTTAGTAGTGGTTAATAGGTCGAGTCATACAATAATATCCAAGCGACATAATGAATTTTTCAAATCTTCGCTTAGTTATGTAAAACTAAAACTTCTTATTCTGAGAGGAAAAACTTTTGACATGCCTTAAATTTAAGACCTCTGAGGAACCTCAGATTAATTATAATTTTTTTTTCCTAGGCACACTTTTATGAATCTAAGTCAAATGCTTGAACGGATTAGTCACGTAGTTTAAGCTGACTTTAATAAAACTTTATTTCTAACACACGTCAACTAACTGATTATTGAAATATTAAAATGTTTTGTATTTTTCTCAGATATACCATGTTTTTGATAATTTAGTTGAAGTCGTTGAACATAAAATATAAGTCAATGATGTAGCAAATGATATCGTGGACATCAACATGTGACGAACCCTACCATATTAAGTATAAAGTATGTTTAATAATATGGTATATGTTGTCTTGTCCGTGGTGTAACAATTTTTTTAACGGCGAGTTATTAATTAGTGATTTGAGCTTATATTGACATTCAATTAAGTAGTATGTAAACTTCGAACATTTTTTTAGGGCTTCTATTTAATTCAAGCCTCGAACTTTCTTATTAAAGGAAGATTCTTAAATTTACATTAAAAAAAATGTGGAACTTTCTTGTGTTGCTTTAAGAAGAGAGTAATTTGATATTAGGGTTGAAATGAGGCCACATCAAGCTCGAATTTAGTAAGGTTTGAACTTGGCTCAAAAATCATAAATTGAGCTCGAGCTCAGCTCTATAGCTTGACAAGCTTCAATCATTAAAACTTGAGTTTAATTCAAAAGCCATTCAAATAAGGCTCGAGATCAGATCAAGAAGTTTGAATTTATTTATCAATATTGTATTCGATAGCTAAACTTATCAATAAGATAAAATGAATACGTGATGTACATATTTAACTATCATACCAACATTAACATTAACAATTAGGTTGTTCGTGTAAATGCGTATAACAAAAATATGTATGTATATGATTCAAAAAAATCATCTAAGTTGAGGGTAACTTGATTGGTCAAGTTTTCTAATCACAAAATAAATAAATATATGTATGCCTCATGCATTTCACTAAAAGAAAAACTTTTAAACATTTATTTAAGTTTTGATTGATCAACATGATCAATTAGGTTACCTTTAACTTGAGAGGATTTTAATCCGTATATGAAAGCACGTAAGCTTGAGCTCGATTCATTATGTCTTTTGAGCTAGTTTATTGGGCTCGAGCTTAAGCTCGATGGAAGCTCGACTTGATCGAGTCAATCTCGAGTTCGAGTTACTTGATAAAAGCTTAGCTTGTTTGCAACTCTACTAGCGAAAAATTAGCGGGTTAAATTTTAGCCCATAAAAGATATGCAACTTTCTTGTGCTACTTAAATCCAAGAACTCGGAGTGAAAAATGAGATCACTACTAGACTTGATTTCCATTTCGGTTTTTCATACTAATAAACACTTTTGCTAAGATGAGAACGGTTCAAATGACTTAACCAAAAGAAATGTAAACTTTAGCCCGTAAGGCTAAGACCAGCAACAAACTATACTGGACTAGTATTGGCCCAGTTACCGAACAGTTCTCGGTCCATGGCAGTCTGGTCAAATCCGACCTATTTGCCCCAACAGGCCACCTAGTGCGACCTAATTCAATTTTTTTTTAATATTTAACAAAAATAGCATTTTATTAAAAAAAAACATCTTATTCCATACAACACATATTACACTAAATAAAAAACATTACATAAAAAAACACATTACATAAGTTAAAAAACATTACGAAACATAATAATAATTTTTAAGTTGTAAAACTTAAACTCTTCGATTATCGAAGTGTCGCATTTCAATGATGCTCCATTGGGGGGCTTTGTTTCAAAATTTTCCAACATTCACTATATTCAAAATCCATATGACGAAAAGTGTGATATTTAAGTGCGATGCGACTTCTTGATAAAGAGTATCTTCTGAAGTCCCAACCGGGTGTCTACGTACGACGTAATTGTAAATCTCAGAAAATTCACCAACTTTAGGACGAATCGAATTTTTCCATTTGTTGATAATTGAGTCATAACCTCTATTTCGCTCACCCATTTCTTGATAAAAATAACTCACGTGCCCCTTCCCAAAACCTTTTCGCCTTATGAGATCGACCACGGGAATTCTTCGTAGCGTCCACCAAGCTTTACACAAAGCTACCGCCTCTCCGATAGTCCATGCCATTTGAGAACTCATTATTTTTTATGGTATAAAAGTTGAAGTTTGAAGAATTGTAAGTTTAATGTGTGTGAAAAATGGTTGAATAAATGAGGTATTCATATGAGTAGAAGGTAAAAATTTTAAAAAAAGGTTTTTTTTTTTTTTACAAACACACAAACACAGCACAACGTCTCTTTTATCCAAAAAGGGTTGTGGGTAAGACCGAATAGGGGAGACTGAGGGACAGCGACCGAATCGTTACAACGGGTCGAATCGGTCGCGACCGACTAGGGAACGAGATGAATCGTCTAAGGGAGATGATTTGCACACTCAACAAATTGATTGACACACTTAAATTGTTTGTGTGTTGACATTTTTACCCATGTATTATTTAGTGGATTGGGCAAATTCAATACATATAAAAAGGACATAAATGTCACAACACAATAATTTAAATGTGCAAATCAAATAATAGAGTGTGCAAATCACTTCCCTTTATTTAATTACTTCTAAACATTATATAATAACTTGTAACTGACATGTTAACACAATTATTTTTAAAACCAGTTACACAAAACACTCTCTAAATCTTCTATAGATTTTTTTACAAAATTATTTATCACCTCCTTTTATAAACATACAAAAATCACTTGTTTCAAGATGTATTAGCTACATGTGAAAGTCTACTAGGAAGGGTTTGATGTCGTGCTAAGCACGGCTCAGTGGAGTAATTAATGTTTGATATATGTTTGTGCGTCTGTCAATTTTTACAAAACATATGATTTTACGTAAAAAAACTAAAAAAAATAGTGCCTTTCATAAAATACTTTATTTTTTTTAAATGTAGAATTTGAGAGGTTAGATGTTATTACATATAGCCTTTTGAAACATTTGGAATAAACGTTGTTTTTTTTAGATAACTTAAAGTTTATGTTTGCTATGATGTGATCCTTAAATGAGATAAGAGTTCTCGTTGTCATATACTTCTCATACCATTTTCTTCACCTACCATCAAGGTTCTAAATAGCGCGCTATAGCGCGCCTTATAGCGTGCTATAGCGTGAAGTGTGGCATCCACGTTACGAAACAGACTAAAGCGTCATCTCTAGGCGTTGCGTGCTAAAAAGCAGCATAAAACGCGATATAGCGCTCTATAGCACGTAGCGTGACGCTTTTTTTTGAATCTTTTTGCAAATTTACAAGAATTGAGCTTATTTATTAGTTTTGTGCTATTTAGTAGACTTGGGTTTAGTAATTTTACTATGGGCCAAAATCCTTAAGTAACTATTAGCCGATTTTGTTTTATATTTAAATTAAAGTATTGCTCCATTTGTAAAATGGCTATATAAATATTAATTTAAAAAATTTTGTGCCGCTATATATCACGCTTCAGAAAACGTCATAGCTTTGCTATAGCTTGTGTAGCTTGATGCTTAACAATACCGCTATGCTACGCTTCACGCTGTTTACAACCTTGCCTACCATTTCTCTCTTACAATCTTATATTTTCAATTTAGTCAACAATGACCATTCTTTTTCTCCCTATCACCTAGTGACTACACTATTGTAGTATGTAATCAACATGCATACATATTATGCTCTTCTCCCTAACATATTTTTGCTTCTCAATACAAGCCACAGTGCCATACACATTGACATAGGATGTAACACTATGACACTATTCGCTCTTTTGAAATCTAACACCTCCTCTAAAGTATACCACATCTAGCTAGCTGACAACCTGCCATCAACACCAACCCTCCATACCTTTTTCACCATACTACAAACTAAAGAAAAATGTTGACCTTCTCTTGTCAATCACAAATCTCTTTATTCTACTCAAAATTTCCATTTACTATATACACTTTCCACTGAAGTACTCGTATGTTTTTTTTTCCGTAGAATACAACACATTTTAAAGGTATTATTAAAATCTGATCATCAAGAAAAACATGGAATACTAAAACTAAATGTTTCTTTTGTTATATTCAAATATCGATGGGACAATAATAGCATGGAGTATGGAGTGACCAAAATTTTTTAGCACATGTTTAAGATGAGACAATAAGTATGTGTGTACATGGAAGGTAAAAATTAAAACTACTAAACCTAACTTGGTGGTAAAATTTTAAGTACTAATGTAGCTTAATTTTTAGTAAAGCAACAAGCTTTAGGAGGCTTTGCCTTATCAGATATGGACATTAACCAAACAGTAAAAAAATAAGAAATATTAGCGTGCGTATTCCTTAACTAAACACATCAATACAAAAGCACTCTTCTTATCCGTGATGATCTTTTATATGATTTTAATAAAAACAATATACATAAAAATTGACCGTGACAATATTGTATACACTATACAGTATATAGCAACATCAAGTGGATTCCCCACAACCACCCTAAAGTGTTCCACAAAGAGTGTTTGACCAAACCTTTTTTACATGGGAGGTGATTTGCACACTCCACAAAATGATTGGCACACTCAAAATGTATGTATGTTGACATTTATACCCTTTTATTAAGTAGTGTGGACAACTTTTAACATAAACATTAAGGATAAACATGTCAACACAACACATATTTTGAGTGTGTCAATCATTTTGTGGAGTGTGTAAATCACCTTCCTTTTTACATGCCATTAAACTACCACCTCATCATTAAATTGATTTTTTATTCATCTCCCCTCTTTTTAATTAACTAGTTGAGGTGCCCGCGCTTTGCCGCGGATGTTTAGATGTCGTTAATTGCAGCGCATGTATGAAGAGCATAAAGTAATAATGTATCTAATAGAGGAACTCATTTGAGTTAACGCATCAGGATACACACGATACAAAGTCAATACACAGTTCAGCAAAACTGATGAATACAAAGTACAAAGTCGATAAATGCAGCAGGTTGCCATTTAGTTATAAACTTCTCGCAAGATCTTCACTTGGACTTAATGGCAACAGCTCATCAGTCAATGCATGACTCTAACGCCTCATATAGTCCGGACTCTATGTGAGCCAATAATCACTTCCCTTATGAGCACCATGTGGAAACATATGATTTGTAATGACACTTCTAACTTGATTCGTACCATGGATCAATGAGTTCATCCAGAAGCAAGTGTATCTCTTTCGAGCATTGGAATGTTTGAATCCAAGTGGCCAAGAATAGGATGACGTCCTAGCCATGTCTTGAGTATCTGTAACACAGAGTTAAGCAGAAGAACTTGAGTATATTTTGAAGGGATCATATTCAGTTAGACTCACATTATTAGTTAGTATGCTATGCCTTATTCGCGATGCAAGTCACTGTTTGCGCACAAGATTTTTTTGTTATAATTCTATATCATGACTGATGTAACATTATCAACTATTCTGTTGCTATCTTCCGCGCAAAAGGGATGCTTATTCCCAACGATCAAGGTCTCGGTACTATGTTTTTGCAAGGTAACAACTTTATCAACTATTTTGTTGTTATTTTCGACCGTAACACAGTTGATATTTTAATATGATAGTCAACTTAAGCTCCAAAAAGGAAAATACGCAACAAATGGTTTTAGTATACTTTGCCAAATTAAGAGAAAACGTATTTTTTTTTCTATATGTCATGTCTATAGGCATTCAAGGCATCAAGTGTATCCAAGCCACAAATTAATCTTTTAGTCAACCTAAAAAATATTTAAAAGCATATCAGATATGCTACTGTAAATACCTTTTGGATCTCGAGCATCAAGCACTTTCGATATGACATCGGATGCTTCAATAACATCAGCAGTGGAAATGTAAGATAGGAAAGAATAGAAATTTTAAAACAGCTAATACCATTGAAGATAAAGAAAACAACTTATGTCAACATAATCATGCTCCTTATTTCACCTAAAGTTAAACACGTGGGTATAGAACTGAAAATCATCCAATTGTTTCATTTCATCTAAAATATAAACATCAACTAATATTGTTCTTTTTATTTTTGTTGTTATTCAACTAACATAACGTGTATACAATGATTTACAGGTGGGGAACATGTGGCGTGAAGATACAGCAGTGAAGACTCGTAATAAGCGAATGACGGAAGACATCTTCGCAGGCAAGAGAGCCTTTCATTTTTTATGATAACCTTTTAGAGAGAAAGGCGCGTGAAGAAGGAAGTGTGTGAGGTACGAGGAACAACGTAAATGTATGCATTCATTTTTTTATAAACATATTGCTTCTTATATGAGATGTATAATGATAATTGAATCATAAAACTAATATGTAAGTATGTAAAATTGACATAAACTTCACCTAGCTAACGACAAATGACTTTGTGATCACGCATGGATGTAGCAGCTACAAAAATAATAACCAATCACCCTAGCTATGAAACAATATAATTATATTGGGTCCAACAAATGACTTTGTGATCACACTCGCCGTCACTTTTCTATCCACACTTTGCGGGGTGCTGTTATATGCACTACATTAAAATCTTAATTGATAAATCATCTGACAACTCAACTTGGCATATTTATATATTTAATCATTTTAATCAGTTTCTCTTTTCTTCTTTAATACGGAGTAAGTTACTATGCGAAAGTTTTTTTTTCCACATGCATGTTGTTACGTTTATTTCTTACGAGTTTGGTATTCATTTTTTATAAATTAATTAGATAATCTTAAATTAGATGTGTACTTGTGCATAGTGGTTTATAGTTTACGATATTTTAATTAATTCGGTAGTCGAACCGATAACTTAGTAACTCGATCAGGTTGATCTGCTGGTCGAACTCGCACTACAACAACTCACTTGATTTTACACGCTTATATTCATATTTCTCCACGGTAAAAAGTGTGTGCAAAAATAAAGTCCATACTTCCCTTTGCGTGGAGTATATGTGCGTCAAGAAAAAGACACCACACTATACACCGTGAAGAAACTATCAAAAATTTCACTCTAAAAAGCGTGGAGAAATGATATAAAAGTACACGCTTTGTTGCGTGAATAAACTATGTATTCAAACTACACTCTAAAAAGCGTGGACAAATTGGCAAGTGAAAATTTAAACTACACACTAAAAAGCGTGGAGAAATTGGCAACTAATCATAAAAAAAAATACAAATTTGTATTAAACAATCTGCAACTAACCATTAAACAAATTAAAAAAAAATACAAATTTGTATTAAACAATCTGCAACTAAACATGCTTAAATCTCCCAACTAGTTATAAAAGATACAAATTTGTTAAAATCTGCAACTAATACAAATTTGTTAATATCTTCTTCCGATTGTTTGAAACAAGCTCGAATCTTGTATCGAAAGAAGTGGCTGCTAAAGATTGGATTAAAATGACAGGACTTTTATCATCAACTAATCAACAAGCTTCAATCTTTTGCCTTCATCGAGCTTCAACCATTTGTCTTCACTAGGCGAGTACCCGCGCATAGCGGCGGGAATTTTTAACGGAAAATAATTGACGATAGGTGATTTTTTTGTAAGTATTTCGTGTAACGTTCAGAATAGAATGTCAAATATTAAATTAAAATTGCAAATGGTCGTAACATACGATAAATTATTAACATATATTAAACAACATATAATACATTTAATGAAACATTACATCAACTATGAGATAAAATCTAACAATGCGTGACTCATCTCGTAAAACTTCTTGGTACGACATTTAAGTTGTAGACTCCTCTTTGGAAAATTCTTTGATTGGTTTCGCTCATACTAAAGAGAGCACCATGTTTGTCATCGCAAAGCTATGACAGACATGGTGCTCTCTTTAGTTTGAAAGAGGACCATGTCTTCTTTATGTGGAGGACGATGAATGCTTGGTAATAGTATATTAATTCCAGTGTGCCGTCTAACAAAAATGTCAGCATTGATGACATTATGATTAAAGCATTTGCATATTTGGCTCGTGCCATTACATAATTCATTTGACGGATCGATAATTCTTAAAAAAATAATCATGCATCCAATTTCAAACACAAGCAATGAGGGGTAAGCCGCTCACGTTGAGAGAGTTTAAGAATCACAAAGGATAAAAGTTATGTGTGTCATATTCTACTTCATCAAAGCTATAGTAATCTTCTCTTTGCGAGGAAATTTGTCAATCAACAAATCATTAATATTGTCAACCTGTTCATTTTAATTGAAATAAAAGAAGGAAAATATTTTATTAATCAGTGTATAGAATAGTCATGTTATAAGAACATCTACAATGTATCATGTCATTGAAAACTTAATGCAAAATTTATTTAATATGAAAGTCTTTTACAAAAGACTTGTAATTTACAAAGCTTTTGCAAAAAGCTTTTCAAAAAGTTTATAACAATGCAAAAAAAATTAGTTTGAAGTCTTTTTAAAATGGTAAAAATCTATTAAAAATTTAGACCAATTATGCTCTAAGTATTGGTATAGTCTTCATTGTTGACGTTTTCAACTCCGTCACCAATTCTTAATAAGAAGTCTAATGAAATCGAAATAGTTAAGTACTAATACGGGTGTTGAAATGATATAATACAACATGAAATATCGTGACACTAAATATATCATTCAAACAATAGAAATAGGCAAGGCCTCCTAGAAAGATACATATATATATATATTGAATATTTTTTACATCAAACGTTTTTCCCACATTATAAATGGATGCAAAGTAACCTCCATACTATTTCTTCAAATTTCCACAACGACACATTAGTTATGCTAATCAATCGCTTTCGGTTAATTCAGGGAGTAGCGGGTGACCAAAAAAAGCAAAAACATTTAAAAATACAATTAGCACAATTAAACTTGTGTCTTAAAGATATATCGATCTACTCATTAAATCACCATATAGGCATTATATACCTTTCCCTTATTTATAATCAAAGTATTATTTCGTATTGTCTAAGTTATCGATACTTTAACAATAGTTTGCATAAGAGTAGAAGATGTCACTACTATTTGTTAGACCATAAAATCTTTGGATATTGATTATTCTCAATTAATGTATGTGGTTAGAGTGCTCGTGTGTGGTAGGGTTTTCGTACCGGCCCAAATAAATCTCTTCGCCTAATGCGATTGAAGCCATGATAGCAACAACGACTACGAGGTTGTGAATGGGCTAACCAAGGCCACGAAGACCGGGCCACCACCGCCTATGCACCAATATCTGTACAACAAATACAATCCCTAATGCGATCACACCCTCCATTAAAACACATTATAACATAAAATAGATCATAAGGTTGCTCTTGTCAAGATAATTTATGAGTAGGTCACATTACACATGCAACTAAAATATATAAACCCGAATATAAAGAAAACAAACCTCGAAATCATCATGAACATTATTTTCATTTTCCATCATTGAAATCTCTTATCGTCTTCCACTGGTGTATGAATGCAATTAGAGAATGAACCATCAACCAATTAGGTTGTTTATATAGGCATTAAGGTTGTTTAAATTTGAAATTTAAATTGTAAATCCCACCAATACCATTTTTTAAGTAGACAACCCATGGTGTACAATTAATTCTTATGTATTATTTCCATTCTTGAAGTATATCAAGTTTTAAAGAGTTGCTGCTTGTTACAACCAATTATTTATATTCTTGGTAAAGTCGTGTATGACAGCCAATTATTTCGTATTATTTCCATGTTGTAGTATACCTTCCCAATTCATAATTTCAACATATCATGGCATTCTTACGTATTAATTGATAATTTCAATATTTCACAAAATAATTTCTTAACATTTAACAATTCAACATTATCATGTGTTAGCTTTTTCAACTTTCAACATTCAACAATTGAGATACACCCTTTATAGGGTATATAGATCAAGCTCCTAAACAACAAAAATTAAAACCAAAAATAACAATAGAAATAGCCATGTCAAACAATTTCTATTAGATACTTTCGCAAAACCCATATTATCAATCTGATATATGTTTTTAGCTACTATCGAATCCAATGAATAAACTAAAGGAAATAATCTTTTTCTTATTTGACAAAAAGAAATAAGACACAAATTAGAACATTACTATACTTTGTTTTCGTAATACGCTTCTTACTCTTTTTAAAGCTAATCCACTCAGCAACTCAGAGAACTAATGTCAAGAGACCAGTAATATATATTACGAGAAATAAAAATTCTGCGACCAGTAATATAAATTAGTTTTTCAGTTGTGATATAAATTAGTCTTCATAATGAAATAATTTTTGAGGTTCGATACATATTGAAAATACGTTTTGGCGTACTCTTGACCCATTTGACCCGTTTCCTTCCAAAGAACTACGTGCTTTTTTTCTTTCTTTTCTAAAGTTGCACATACTAGTTGGATTTCTACCTCTAGTTTTCGGTGTGTTGAGTGAGACAAATCAGCAAATGCATTGCTTGCTCACATACCATAAGCAAGAAATTATCAGCAACCAAAATTCTCTAGAGACGGAACTATCAGTATCAGGAGATACTAAGCATACTAAAGCCCAAAGTCCATATCAGCAACTCGCTTAGCAGTAAAAAAACAATTTAAATGAACAAAAGTTGTGATGTTGAACCCCATACTAAATTCAGAAACTGTCATTTCATATGTATTTATCAAACCTATTGCTAATACCATAAATATCAACATCAAATACACTGTTTCATTCCCATAAACCAGTTCCAAGATTTTACTAAATACCCAATTAAACCATGAGAATGCAGTAGACAAGTTGAGAGCTAAAAACCAAAGACCAAGAGTATAAACAGAATGAGTAACACATGTTCTGTTTTTTAAACTTTATTTCTATTCGACTGCATACTTTAACTTGGCGTTTATAAAACTTACTAACGTGGTAACATATAATACTGAAAGTGTGAAAGGCCAATGCATGAAGATTGATGAATGATGACTATAGATCCTTTGCAATATTGTTCTGACACTTACGAAATGTCTCTCAATGATATTTTGCTGCCTAGTCTAGAAATTGTTGATTCGAAGTACAATGTGTCGAGTAAGAAAACGAAGAAACACTCTGAACGAAATCAGATTACACAAACTATGTTTAGTTCTCAATGTGTTTCTTCGTTTTCTACTCAACACCTTGTTCTTCGAATCAATATCATACGATTCGGATTTCAGTGTGCTAGTGATTTCAAAGATCTCGTAATATATATTACTGTATCATTGAGAGACATTTATTGAGTAATGATGAATATCAGAACAAACTAACACAATTACTAATTCAGGCTGTGAGAGCCGTTATTGCCTAATTGGGATCCTAAATGGGACGTCTAGCGCACACTACCTATTAGCAATTACTAATTCAGGCTGTGAGAGCCGTTATTGTCCTTTACGTAATCATGTTCATAACCCATTTCAAACACACTTGTTGATAGATGTGGAACAAACTGCTCTTTTTAATCATAATATCATACCTGTATCTTTCAGAAAGTAAATGATGGGTCGTCCATGACTGATGAGTAACGATGCTCCTCCATGACAGGTGAGTAATGATCCTCATCCATAACAGGTGAGTAATGATCCTCACCCATGAAGGGTGATGGGCTAGAACATGGCTGAAAAGAAAGATACCAGTCTTTTAACCAAGTCTTTTAACCAAGGGACTAAAGATATTTTCATATATAAATAATAAAACCCACCTGATTTGCACATGTACCAGTAGTAGCAGAAGTAGAAGCTACACCCACCTGATTTGGAAATGCAGGATAACCTTTGAGCATTCCAAAAACCTCATTTAGCTTCTGTTCCATATTCTTGAGTTGCAAACCTTGAGTATCTAGTTGCTTACTGTAGGACTCAACTTTTTTATTCTGAGACACTAACTGCTTTTTACAGGTCTCTAATTACTTGTTGCACGTCTCAAATTGTTTTTTATGAGTTTGAATTTCCTTAGCTTGATTCTCTACCTTCTCCAATAATAAGCGGTTTTCATCAGCTACAACTGCACCCCTCATCCTTCTTAGATCGCAACAAAACTTTGATACTTGGGATTTTGTTACACCGGCCCCATAACAATGCGGTTTTTCATTTCCAAAAAGTTTGTTAAGCACCTCCCTAGCAATGTTTTCCACCTCAGCAGTTCCAACACGTTCATGACCTCCTAGCTCTTTTATCTTGCTAGATAAATGTCGATTTGCTTTAAACCTAAAACAAACAGTGCGCTTTTAATTTCATAAATCAGAGCATGCCATATAAAAATTTAAAAATAAAATTATTCCACTATGTTCATACCATCATATCTCTTGTGGCTTCTTGAATATATGTGCCGTCCTTTGTTTTATAACAGATGTGAAATGACTCAACATCATTCGCTTCTCTTTTATTTTCCACTAACTGTAGATTAGATACACAACATCAGATATTGCATAACAATGCAAGTAATAATAGTTTTGAGATTAATTATTACTCACAAATATATCCTTTTTCCGCGTGAAACTAACAGCACCAGTGGTATGTGTATGGACGTGTTCCTTTCTTGCTTTCTTTCTACATATTGAGAGTTTCTGCATTTCATTTAATTGCAGCAGGATCTCATAAGATAAAGTTTTTCATTAGAATAGGCGTAAAATATCATCACTGATTTAGCGACTTGGATTAAAATATGCTAAGCCGATCTAGTCTATAACTATATTGTCACATGAAACATAACTGTAAGTGGACATCAATATGCAACTAGTTCTACTGTCTCGTGGAATTGCACAAGAACTTGAAATGAAAAGTTGATACCTTTGCTTTCGGATCTCTAACATTACTTTTATACACTCGCCATTGGTGTTCAGTGAAGTTTTCCGGTGTTTCGAGCAAATCCAATGCTGCCAAAAGCTCATCATCTGTATAAACTTTCTCTTGAGCATCAAGCCCATTGATGCCATTAGCTTCATTTAGCTTATTCGCAGCTTGTTGACATAAGCTCGATTTCAACCTATGCTTTACGTTCCTACGCCTCTCACTAAACATATTAGCAAGAACCCTGTCTATAGTTTCCCCTTGAGGTATGCTGAATCTTCGCTGCCAAGTTGATAATAAAGGACATTAAATGGATAATAATAGTAAGTAATTGTACTATGAACAAAAAATTCATTTTTTAGCTGAATGTATTACCCGGAGTTCTGCCATAAGCATAGAAGCACAACTCTTTTTACAAGCCTTCCAGTCCTTGACATCCGGGGGACATAGACTTGGTTGACTGAGAATTAAGGTCATGAACCTTGAGCATAAGCCTGCGGAATTTTTGATTAGCTGATAATGTTTATTGACGTGAGTCAACACCTTTTCATCCCCTTTTAGCTTGTACACATCTTTTGCGGTCATCTTTTGTATCCTGATAATGTTTCCATTCCCGTCTGTAAGATTATCATGTGTTAGAATATAATATACAAACACAGGGCTAATTTGTATTGAAAAATGATTCTAGTTACCTATGATCTCAACCTCTAATAATAGATTATGTTCATATTGATCAGCTAGACTGACCTCAACCTCTGACAATATATCTTGCTCATGACTCATAAGCGAATTTGATGATGAAGATTGGTGTAACGTTGGCTCATGGACAGTAGGTCGGGATTGGGATGATTGTGCATATGAAGAGGATGAGGAGGAAGAAGAGTTATGGTGCATAGTAGGTCCAACTGAAGCTGGAAGAGAAGATGAGGACAAAGAGTTTTGGCGCATTTCATAAAGAAAAGAAGGTCGAGTAGATGGTTGAAATTGGTGATTGGTGTTATAAGGAACAGAAGGTTGAACAGGTGCTTGAAATGGGCGATTGGTGTTGTTATAAGGAACATAAGGTCGAACAGGTGCTTGAAATGGGTGATTGGTGTTGTTATAAGGAACAGAAGGTCGAACAGAAGGCCGAACAGGTGCCTCAGAGTTGTGTGATGTTGGTTGATTCATTTGAATCTGTTTTCTTTTATGATTCTGAATCGTTGTTTTAGACTTCAACATCTTGAAAACTATATCGAAATAAAAAGCATATAGTTAGTATCAAATGAACGAAATCAGAAACTTTATATAGAAAAAAAAGACGCTATATAATGTCTCAGATAGTTGGCATTTTTAGTTATTGTTTGGCGAGTTTCTGGTTGTTAAGTATAGATTTATCTTCAGGTTGTATACCTGATACCTATTCACAACCAAATCATACAAATAACCAAAACATTCAACTTTATCATCAAACTTACAAGCGCGATTTCAACTATCACTATGATGCATCGACATTTACATTGATTAAGATCAAATTGATTCAAGTAGCAAGTGTGAATTAACCTGAAGATAAATCTATATGCTTTCCTTTTACAAAAAAACATTGAGATGCTCACGTTTAGTTTCTGGAAGTATATATGCTTTCCTTCAGTTAATGGCTTAATGCTCTCTAACTCTAGTCTATGAAATTGGAATGCCAATGCTTAATAATGCTTTTAAGTTATATATATGTGGTAAAAATTTCATGGCCATTTAGAAGAAACAGTAGACATACAATTCAAGGAACCCTTTTACAAAAAACATTGAGATGCTCACGTTTAGTTTCTGGAAGTATATATGCTTTCCTTCAGTTAATGGCTTAATGCAAACGGGTTGAATAGCACATATCAGCTATAAAGGTAGTAGTCAAACGGGTTGAAACATATCAGCTATAAAGGGCCATAGCAATGTTTTTGAATAAAAAGTATAATCAGTGACAAATTACTTTGCGCAGGTCAGTCCGTAGCTACCTGCCCCAACGTATGCTAGTAATTGTATGGTTTCAACCCGTACCTGTTTTGACCCGGTACCCAACCCGTCCATGTTGAAGACAACTTCAATATACAACCTAAGTTGTCTAATAACCAAGAATTAATCTGTAATATGCTTTAAGTGAATTCAATTAGCTCAGTTCAGTTCCAACATCTAGTTCTAGTGTGCAACACGTCACTTTTTTTACAAGACAAAAAGGTTATCCAGATTAATTAAACCCAAAAAAACAAAGCATGAGGATGTCAAAGAAACTGTTTCTGATGAAGCATCTTTCCTAAGTAATCGACTCAGGCGCTCAGCATGATGATAAAAAAACGGACTGTTGTGACATTGGTGGTAAATCCATATTTTTTCCATACTAGTCAAATATTTACCATACTCGGGTTGTGAATGAAAAAACAAAGCCTCGCTATCGTTACACTTACTCTATAGGATCGGTAACATTACCGTGAGTTTTAATGTGTTATAACAGTGGAAGCTAAAATAGGATAGAACCGGCAAAGTGTAAAGAAGTTGGCTACTTAGTTAGAAAGAAAAGAACAATCTTTACAAATAACAAGTCACTCAACTATCAATCATAATTCAAACTACTTGAACAATATTACCAAATAAAATCATACAAATAACCTAAACATTCAACTTTATCATCAAACTTACAAGCGTGATTTCAACTATCACTATGATGCAGCGACATTTACATTGATTAAGATCAAATTGATTCAAGTAGCAAGTGTGAATTAACCAGCTTGTAATAGATGTGTTTCAAACTAGCAATTAAACTAACATTACACTTAAAATTAAACTAGCAATATTAAAATGAGCCTGATATATCATCTTCTTTTACAATTAAACTAGCAATATTAACATCCAAATCACATTTAAACTGAAGGAATATATGACAGTTGAAGTGCATGGTTTTTCAAAAAGTGCACCTCTAGTTTCATAAAAATGAGAAATACAGAGAAATGAGAAATACAGCACCTTATGTCAGCTACAACAATTGTTTTCCTCAATAGGCCCAAGTCACGCGCTGCAACAGAGCTCTGTTTTTCAACTTCTACAAATCTTTGGTTCAGCAGAAATCTACCTTTGAGCAATGACTGCAAAAGAATAATGGCAGTAGATCAGCATATTGTAAGCTAAGAAAAGTAGTTCCTAGATACAAGTCTAATAGAAATTCACCATAACCATCACAATCACAGCAAACAAAAAATAGACAACATAAAACACAAAAATAGACAACAAGTAAACTAACATTACACTTAAACAGTACAAAAAGGTTGATAACATAACATAACAGAAAACAAAAAATAGACAACAAGTAAAATTATAAGATAACATGATCGATATTAAGTGTCTTGTAGTTCAGTGTCCCAACGACGCCAACGAGGTTCTTGGTTCACATCATGCATTATTGGAAGATTAAAAGGCACACATTGGGCATAAGAGCCATCATCATCTCTATTTACATTGGTCCCCATGTCATATATATCCCTTGGCTTGGTCACAATAACATGGGACCATCCATCATCTTTTAAATCCTCTATATAAAACACTTGTCTTGCTTGAGTAGAAATTATAAAAGGATCATCTTTGAAATTTTCACCGGTGTGTACCAATGGCCTACTAAAATTCACAAGAGGAAACCCATATTTATCTTTCTTTAGCCCTCTATAAAGTCGATTGTCAACCCAATCACAACGGAAAAGAACAATTGTGTATCCACGATAATATTCAAGCTCAATAATGTCCGTAAGCTTTCCATAATAACATCCTCCTTCAACTGCTACCATGACTCCTGAATTCTGGGTCTTCTTGAACTCTTCACGACGCCTTGTGAGGAATCTATAACCATTTGTGATGAAGCCCTTATACTGTTTAGAAAAAATATTCGGGCCAATAGCAAGAGATAACACTTCTTCATCTCCATTCTCCCGTTCTAAGAGAGAAACATGGTTTTTGAGCCACAAAGGAAATTCATCGACCATCAATTTCTCTATAGTTTTTGAGTCCATTGGTCTATCTCTAAGAGCTTGTTTTTCGGCCAAAAAAACACTACAAGAAACATATGATAAATCTTAGACTTTATCAAAACATTATTTCTTACGACATATAATAAATATATGTTAAAAGAAATACTTACTCGCGGAAAGGTTGAATTTTACTATGGTTAAGTAACACATAGCGATGTGCTTGAGCTAAAGACTTGTTATCAAGTTCAAGAATCTCAACCTTACCTAACTTACGACCACTTGAATTGGACATATACATCTCTTTCCCGGCAACATTCTCGTCATTCCTAAGAGGGCGGTTAAATGGAGTCTCAACACCTTCAAAATATCTTGAACAAAAATTAAGACACTCTTCCTTGATATATCCTTCTGCAATTGATCCCTCGGGTTGAGCCTTATTACGAACATATGACTTCAATTGCATCAAGTACCGTTCAACCGGATACATCCATCTGTAATGAACAGGTCCACCAAGCTTCGCCTCTAATATGAGATGGATAGTCAAGTGGACCATGACTGTGAAAAAACTAGGAGGGAATAACTGCTCTAACTCGCATAATGTCCGTACGAGTTGATACTCCATTTTGTCTAATTCACTAGAACTTTTGCACACAACCTTTTGAAAAAGAAGCAATAATCAGTCACCGCTTTGACTACACGAGATTGTGTTCTTGAAATCACAGATGCCTGTAAAGCAATGGGTAAAACATCTTGCATTAAGATGTGGTCGTCATGACTCTTAAGATTAGAAATTTTATGATCTTTCAAGCTTACACCCCTTGAAATATTTGATGAATACCCATCGGGAACTTTGAGATCTTTTAACTGTAAAAAGTTGGACTTCTCTACGCTCGACATCGTATAACATGTTGGGGGTAAGTACGGCTTACCATTAGGACGATCTATAAGGTGAAGATCATGCCTAAATCCCATTTCCTCAAGATCCTTACGGGTGTTTTCGTTGTCTTTAGTCTTTCCATCCATACCTAATAAGGTCGCGATAATATTATCAAACACATTCTTCTCAATATGCATCACATCCAAGTTATGTCTAAGTAAATTGTGCTCCCAATACTCTAGATCAAAGAATATACTTTTCTTTTTCCATATCTTATTCTCGCCCTCAATATCTTCTTCAATGATAGTATGTGTACTCTCAAATGCACCCTCGTTGTCATGAGTACTTGTCGAACCAACATCCCCCTCCCTCGTCCTTTTCTTAGACTTCCCATATTTAAATCTTACACCGCTTAACTGTTTCAAAACATCTGATCCAGTCAGTGAAGTTGGCGGACCTCTATTCTCTATTGTACCATCAAATCGTTCCTTTTGAAATCGATAACTATGATTCGACTCTAACCATCTTCGATGTCCCATGTAGCAGAATTTTTTTCCATGCTTTAACCACCTTGACTTAGTTGAGTTGGCACAAACCGGGCATGCCACACGACCCTTTGTGCTCCAACCTGATAAATCTGCATATGCTGGAAAATCGTTGATAGTCCACATAAGGGACGCCTTTAGCTTGAAAGGTTTCTTAGAAAAAACATCATAAGCATCAACACCCTTCCAATGATTGGAGTTCTTTAATTAAAGGTTTTAGATACACGTCAATATCATTTCCAGGAGCTTTCTCCCCGGGAATAATTGACGAAAGAATGAAGGATTGGCGTTTCATGCATAACCAACAAGGTAAATTGTAAGGAATCAATAACACTGGCCATGTGCTATGTTTTGTACTCATTGTACGAAACGGATTAAAACCATCACTAGCAAGGCCCAGCCTCACACTTCGAGAATCTGAGGCAAACTCTGAATATCGGTCATTAAACGCGCTCCAAGCAAGACCATCTGCGGGGTGCCTCAATTTTCCATCTTTTGTTCTACCCGTATCATGCCACCTCATGTCCTTTGCTGTTTTCTCGGACATGTACAACCTCTTAAGTCTCGGAATTAAAGGGAAATAGCGTAAAACTTTTGCCGGCTTCTTTGATTTACGTGATTTTGAACCTTCACATACTTCATCACTTTTAAATCGAGAAGCTTTGCAAATGTGGCATGATTGTTGATTCACCCTATCATCCCAATAAAGCATACAATCATTTGGGCACGCGTGGATTTTTTCGTAACCTAGACCTAAATCTTTGGTAAACTTCTTGGCTTCATTTGAAGATGATGGTAATGCCGTAAGATGTGGAAATGCATCCCTCAAAAGTTCTAGTATCATGCTAAAACTCTTGTTAGATATTCCATCCATACATTTAATGTGATATAAATGTAAGGTAAATGACAAATTTGAGTACTTGCAACCGGCATACAATTCTTTGTCACATTCTTCTAACAGCTTCTTATATGAATCACCCTCGTCACCATGATCACCACTCGTTTCACCGGTATCTCCTTCCATCGTTGTGTCTCCTAATTGTGTGTTATCTCCTAATTGTGTGTTATGTGAAGGCAAAGTATGTATACCTAAGGCATCACGAACCAAACCTCTTATGTCTTCTTCTTGACCAAAATATGTTTCCTCAACATTAATATTAGTAGATTGAGATGGTGGTAAAGGTATATTATGCTCTCCGTGGATGGTCCATTCTGTATACCCGGGTAAGAATCCATGACGCAATATGTCCCCATGAGCGCTTTCTACATTTAACCATTTACCGAGACAACATTTATTACATGAACATTTGATCATTCCTCTTATACTTCTAACACGAGCAAAACCTATAAAATTTTTAGCCCCGTCTCTAAAAGTTTTGCTCGTAATCGGAGCGTTAATCCAACTTTTATCCATCGCGTACACTTGCCAAGTTTCCGATACAATTCCTAAAACCATTAATTAAAATCATATCGGTTTTAATAAAATCACAAATGTAATAGAGTAAATAAAAAGCGTATATAATATATGATAAATCACATAAGACAAATTAAAAACCGTATATAATATATATGATAAAAACCGTGTATAATATATGATAAGAACCGTGTATAATATATAATATAACATACTAAATCACTTTAGACAATTCTTGCTATGTAATAGGATCAATAATAATCAGTATGTTAGATCAGTGAACTATATGTAGATTATCGTCAGTTGAAGTTGCACACTTCAGTAATAATCTGGGTCGTGCTTAGTATTGTTATTCCGTAACCCCAATTGAGAGAATATTACTTCTTAAATTAATATAATTCAGTTCAGATTCTGTTACTGTTACTGTTCATTCTAATTTGCATCATTCCCTCAATTCTGTTTCATAACCGTTTGAATTCTGTTACAAGCTTGTTCATGATCTTTAGTTCAGTCCGAATTAAATGAAGTTGATGATTTGTTTGAATTCAAAGTTAATGAACTAGATGTGATATTACTGTGCAAGATTTCAAGTAGAAGTAAAAAGACCTCAGATTACGTTTTCATGAAGTTCTGTTTGATTCGATAGCAGATAGCTATTAGATGCATTATGCAATAAGCTGATCACAGCTTATGGTTGATAAGCTGTTAGAGTTGAGGTGATATTAGTAGCTGTTAAAGTTCGAATATAGCACGCATCAAGGCCTGCCCTGGATGCAGTTACTGGTGTTTTGGTTTGCTGATGTAACAGCCTGTTGAAGCTCGTTGAAGAAGCTGTTCGTCTAGTGAATCGGTTATAGCGTAGATGCAGTTTCAGTTTAGCAGATACCAACGGTAGCTCAGCGCTAACCTTCGACTCAACGGAGGCCTTGATACAACAGGTCAAGCACGTTTTATTTTCTGTAAGAACATTAGTATATTCTGCTAGCTATCAGTCTTAGAGTAATTTTGCTTGCAAATTATTTGTTTTGTTTTGAAAACTTGATGATTTTTGTTTGTTCATCTTTGTTAACTGAGTCCAGTAATATAGAAGCTAAAATTCTTTCTGATATTCAAGTTAAAGTAGTGTTTGGCAGTGTTTGGATTTGCTTAGTTAAATGTTAGCAACAATTTGTATTACTTGTCATACTGTTGGCTTGGAGATTTGAAACTTGCTTCTATTCTGTTTTATAAGTTCAGTAGGTAGTCTTTTTTAAGTCTTTAGTTAACTGGTGGAGTATTTTTAAGTCTTCAACTGAATGCAACAAGCAAAGTAGCTATTATCTTAGACAAGGAAATTCACTTTACATGTATCATATTCGACTCTCAAGAAGGAAATTACGTTTTACAGCTACCCAAAGTGGTAACTGTGGCTCGACTAAATAATCTAGCAGTTCGTTGTTTCGTCTTAAAGACTTCCTACTGAGTAAGTTTCTAAGTCTTTTGTTACATTAACTATGTAAGTTTTCGACTCAAATCGATGTTACTTAAGTCCAAAAACTTATATACTAAGAACCATCTAAGATGAAATTGCTCATAACAATAGTAATTTACTAATTTAATATAGATAGCCTACATATCTAGTACCTATACTACAGTAGTAACAAAAGTATGCATGAAATGGTTGGTTACCTATTTTGAATCAGAACATGTGAAAACTATAACAAACTTGAAATTAACAATTAAACTAGATGATTAAAATCAGTTGAATCTTTTTGCCTTACACACATATCATATTTTTGCCATACACACATATCATATTTTGCCATACACACATATCATATTAAAATCAGTTGAATCTTTTTGCCATACACACATATCATGTTTTACCATTGAATTTGCCATACACATAACATGAAATTCATCAAAAATCTTTTAAAATTAAGCGATAAGAGTAACAAAAAATTAAGCGATAACTGGACTTTGACATATTAGTACATATAATAACCGATTACAGTTTCAAGCTGATGATATGCGATATTAATGTGATTTGGATGTTAATTAAACTAGCAATATTAACATCCAAATCACATTATTCCTACATCCAAATCACCTGCTCTAAGTATCAACTAATTATAAAAGTGTCAATTCGAATGCGTAAATCAGTTGATGTATTTCTTCAACTACTTTGTGAAACCTGAAAATGAGACCGGCCAGTTAATTCAAGCTCTTCGGATTCATACTCGCGAACGATTTTTTCTACATATGTTAACCAAACTCTCGGCAGATTCGCCTCTTTTAAAGACCACGTACGTTTCAGTTTGATTTACTTGGCTATGCATTTTTTCTACTTAATCATACAGTAATATTACTCATTCAAAACAACAAGTCCTAATTAGTAGCTATTCCAAATCACATTATACTCCATTTTGTCTAATCACGAGACATAACATCACAAGTTTCACATCATGAACCTTTCAAGCATTTTGTCTAAACACTCTAAGTAGCTAATATTATACAAACGTAACCTAATAACAAGCAGTAACTACAATCAGTTTAAACAATAATCTCAAGTTTAATACTACATCAGTTTAAACGCAAGGTAGTCGTAAAACGTAACAAGTTTGATACCTTTAATGCGCAGCTGTTGCGATAACGAAACCCCAAAAATCGAAATCCTAGCTCAATCAATAAGAAACCCCAAAAATCGAAATCCCAGCTCAATCAATTAAACGAAACCCCCAGCTACATCAACCGGAGATGATTCAATTAAACAAAACCCTAGCTGATCCTCATGAATCGAGTGTGATTTGTGATAACGGTTGATTTGTGATTTGGGGATAAATAACGGTCAGTTGATGATTTACGATTTGGGGATTTGGGGATAATAACGGTCAGTTGATGATTTACGATTTGGGGATTTGGGGATAATAACGGTCAGTTGATGATTTACGATTTGGGGATTTGGGGATAAATTTGTTACTTTATTTGTGTTTGTTAAATTTGGGGATAAGAGGTGTGTGATAAATTGGGGATAAGAAGTTGAGAAAAAAATGGGATGTTACGTAACAATAAAAAGTCTACGGTCTAATATGTTAACTACTTTTTTAATTTTTTTAATTTTTCTCTACGCTGTTAAGCGTCTTTCATTTTATTTGTATACGGATTTGATCGTAAGTTTTTTGTTAAAATTATCCACGGGTATAAGCGTGTAGTAAATAAAATAAAACCCCACGTTTTTAAAACTGTGGAGAAATAAGCGTGAGCATTCTAACTTTTTTTTGTAGTGTCGTGACTCGGTGGTTCAATCAGGTTGAGCTGGTGAGCGAACCCGCAAAATGGTGACTTGACTGGATTGACCCCGTAGCCGAACCCGTAACACGATAACTTGACCGGGTTGACAAATAAATAACGATACATTAATTGAATAGGATATCCGTCGATTAATAACGATACATTAATTGAATCGGTGATCAAACCGATAACTTGGTGACTCGATTAATTGATCAGGTGGTCGAATCAATGACGCGGTGACTCGATCGGATTAACCCGGTGGTTAAATCAGTGGACTGGTAACTCGACCGGGTTGATCCGATGGTCAAATCCGGGACTCGGTTGATTCGATGATTGATACCGTGACCTGGTGTCTTGACCGAGTTGACTTGATGATCTAATTCGTAACCCAATAAAATATAAAATATATTTAAGTAGCACTACAATAAACTAATATACATTTTTATTATCAAATGAAATACTACGTAGCGCTACATGTTTAAATTCCAAATTCAATAAACTTTGAAAAATACATGCCTACCAACTGTTCCACTTGACGTAATATAAAATTGTGCAAATAGCATTTTTACCGTGCTAATAGACTTTCCCCACTTTGTGTTGAGCCACATATATCAGTCCACCAAGGTTTATAATACTTCGGCCCACAAAATAGTCATCTGATCAGATCCATAACTTTCAAAGGTGCACCGTGACATAAATATCATAGTTTACCTAAGTTAAGCACTATAATCCCTAACCCTAAACAAAACACTCGCCATCACTTTTCTATCCACATCCACTTCTCACCAAACTTATCATACCCTCCGTTTCTTTCTTACAATACTCCCAAATTGGCACTAAGAAATGAAACTCATCTCTACTCAATTTATCTAAGACAATCAAACCAATTAATCTTTCTTCTTTAATTCCGACACACACCACCTTTCACAAACGTTTCTTATGATATTGAAATCTGTTAATTGAAAATGATTATCCAGATTCAATGGACCAATACCAAAGACTTACAAATCTTCATATTTTTACTTGAAGCTTACCAAGAATAGCTTAGTCATGTCTTCAAGATATTTTTATAAAGGGTCTCGGGTAAGGTGTAAAAATAGTACATGCGTTTTGTGAGGTGTTGTTTCAATTAAAAACAAAACCAAATTCGAATCTAACATAGTTGTTAGGATTCGTTTTTATAAAGGGTCTCGGGTAAGGTGTAAAAATAGTACATGCCTTGACAGATCTGTGATGATGAATTCGTCTTGGATCCCAAGATCTTGACATGCATGTCGGCTTTTAATTTTTCCCTTTTTAACCGTCAAAAGTAATATGTGAGGGGCGCCGTTTTTTTTTAATTCCGTAATTTCCCATACACGTGGAAGGAACCGTCAACCGTTGGAAAGAAACCGTCGAAATGATATGTGAGGGGGGTTTTTTTTATTTTTTATTTCTTTTAATTACGAAATTTTCCACTTTTTATTATAGTTATAATATATTTATATTCGAAGTACATGTATATTTTTCTTTCATGGTCATGTAGTTAAGCAAGATATTGAAAATAATTTAAACATGGGTTAATTACCCAAATAGACCACTTTTTAAGTGGATTTGCCAAAATACCCTAAGCTACTTTAAAGTTCCATATATAGACCAAGCGACCTCAAGCTACCTTATGCCACCTTATGCTACATTAAACTACCCTAAGCAACTTTAAGCTACCTAAGCGACTTTAATATTAAATTAATAAAATTAATATTCATCTTAAAAAAGTACTCTTTTTTGTGTAAGAAGTGTGTAAGGTACTTTTTTATGCGACTTTTTTTTTAATTAATTAAAATTCAATTTTATTATTATTTTAATTATTTAAAAATAATTTTTACATTATTCGACTTTTAAGTAAATATATGCAACTTTAAATAAACTTATGCGACTTGTACATTGTACTTCCTGGGCTTAGTACTGTTTGAAATGACTAATATTTTTTTTTTCATTTAACTCTATCCACACATATTAAACATACATCATCTTCAACACCCACCCCACCCCTGTGATATATTTTATCTTCACAATCAGCTTGCTACCCATTTGCACCCCAATAACCAATAATCACATAAATTTCCTAATGTAGATCCTTTGGCTCTTCGTTTATTGGAACGTCTTCTTTCATTTGATCCAAAAGATCGACCATCAGCTGAAGATGTATGCTACAAATTCTTTCATGTGACTTAATATTTTTAAAGATAACAAAAAGGAAATCCTAATTTTACTTATGATTGTGCAGGCACTAACAGATCCTTACTTTCAAGGGTTGGCCAATATGGAGCAAGAACCTTCAACACGTGCCATATCAAAGCTTGAGTTCGAGTTTGAGAGAAACAAATTGGCAAAAGATGATGTTAGAGAGTTGATCTATCGAGAGGTTTGGATTTCACATCATATTATACCCTCCATTTATAGGTGTTTTTTGTCCACAATATCTTTTTAATGAGTACCCACTGTTTTACATACTGTTACGGTTACAAAGATCATAACATTAGAGTAATAATCTATTTTTTTGAATAAATCATTGAGATTGTTTTTGGTTCTAATCCACAACCTTGTGGTTGATGGGACTGAATTGGTGATTAGGTTTTTTATGAAGCAAAAACGTATTTGGTCTTGGTAGAGTAAAGAATCATCCCATAAGTAATCGGTCGAGTAAAGAATCATCAATCGAGCTTCTGTAATGATGGAAAGTACGTATATTTTTAGCAAAAATAACTTGACGGAAAATGATTGTTTTGAAACTTTCACAGGATAGTTAACTTACGAGAATCACCATACCCACAATAACCTGTCTCCTTATAATCCTTACAAATATCGGGCTGGTAATCAAATCTCATCGACACCTTAATATGCGCCGAAGCTCTCAATGGTCCATGCGACCCACCCGCTTTCTCACTAGAAACCGTCTGCTCACGCCTAAACCCCGATTTATGATATGTATACCCATGAATACCCTTATACAGCTTCTCATCCTTTCCCGAATCCCCCACATTACCACCACCCTTCCCTTTTAACGCCTCACTCGCTTGCTTCAACACTTTTTCCCTAATCGCCCTCGCATCTTTACTATATTCCGTCTCCGTCTCCAAAGTGGCGATCGCTCTACTATCATTCTGAACCTGAATTTCCTTACTCGACTTAAACTGAAACATACTCGCTTTCGTATCTACATCCTCTTGTTCTATCGACCGCTTAGTCGACCCAGTCGAGAAGTGTAACTTATTATCAGGCGCTACTGTTTTTTTCTTAGGGATGACTAAACTAGCTTCCTCCTGGTCGTTATCTTCGACATCAGCACGCTTTCGGATGTTTTTGTTCTTCGATGGCTTTCGGAAAAAACTGCACACTGTAAATAAAGTAAAAAACGGGTGTTAACATTACAATTACAATTAGATAATTAACAGTTCATATAAAGTAGTAATAAAAGATTCATTTGTTTTGGCTTATACAGCCAGCTTATGGCTTATTTGGTTTCGGGCTTATGTTTCATAAGCTCACTTTATGTGGCTTATTTTGAAACTTGGCTTATATAAGCGCATTATGACCTAATAAACTTTTAGGTATAAGCTGAAAAGTTTAAAAATAAGCCACAAAAAAGTGAGCTTATAAAACATAAGCTCAAAGCCAAATAAGCCGGCTATATAAGCTGAAACAAACACCCTCATAAAGTAGTAATAAAAGATTTGTTTGTTTGGGCTTATATAGCTCTGGCTTATGGCTTATTTGGTTTTGGGCTTATGTCTCATAAGCTTGTTTACCTTTTGTGGCTTATTTTGAAACTTTTGAGGTTAAATAAGCTTATCATGTCATGATAAGCTAATATAAACAAGTTTGAAAATAAGCCGCAAAAAGTCAACAAGCTTATAAGACATAAGCCCAAAACTAAATAAGCCATAAGCCAGAGCTATATAAGGCAAAACAAACAATCTTGTAGTACTACTTATTTGGTTTGGGCTTATATAGCGCTGGCTTATGGCTTATTTGGTTTGGGTTTATATAGCGCTGGCTTATGGCTTATTTGGTTTTGGGCTAATGTTTCATAAGCTTGTTGACTTTTTGCAGCTTATATTGAAACTTTCCTTATATAACCTTATCATGATAAGCTAATATAACAAGTTTCAAAAGAAGCCAGAAAAAAAGGAAACAAGCTTATGAAACATAAGCCGAAAAACAAATAAGCCATGAGCCAGAGCTATATAAACCCAAACAAATACCAATTAAGAGTAATACAAAGTAAAAAAAAAACATGATACCTTGTTTTGGTTTTTGTTGTTCTGGTTTCTGTTGTTGATCCTCTATTGATTCTGACATTGTTGTTGGTTTATTGAATTGAATGGAATTGATTTAGATATATATAAGTGGTTTCGATTAAGGTTTATTTTCCTTCGCGTTCCATAGATAGTAACTATATAAAAGTGGGTAATTGCAGTACACTAATGTGATGTTAATTACTGAAGTCCGTAATGGAACTGGTCCCAGTCACGTGGTGCTGGCCGTCGAGTTTGCTGAGTTGGTAATTCCAGCAGGAAACTGCAACAAAGAGAAGGCACATGATACAACTCCTTCGGTTTAACAAATTAGTTCTCGAGTTTCTAATTATTCAATGTTATCAATTCCGGTAGGTATTTGTAGTCAGAATAATTTATCTTGCATCTTTTACCCAACTGATAATCTGGCTTATATCCTAACAATTCCTAAAGGGCGCAACCATGACCACTGCTTATTAATCTTTTTTTTTTTGAACTTACTGCTTATTAATATTTTTTTTTGAACTTACTGCTTATTAATCTGCAACTCTTAATTTCAGGTCATACTTCTAGCAAGATTTTCATGGTATCCAAGTGCAATCAGTACAGGAAGACGTCAATATGTTATGAGATGGCAAATTTGCCAGACCAACATGCTGCTAAGGTATATACCAAACTATAAATTTTTTCGTGAGCGTATGCTTTAGCATATGTTTTATTAGCTCAATAAGCCCCAATTGAAACTGAAAAATCTATTTGTTCCAATAAACCGCCTGAAAAGGCTTTATCCAAACACCCCCAATGTCTAATGATGTGTATTACCTATATTACACATCAGGTGTGGTACTTGAATTTTTATTAATGTTTAGGGTGAATGAAGCATTTTTTAGAAATGCACAGGCGAAGGATGTTGTTGAGGTAGAAGATTATGTTGATGATATACATCAGTAGAGACATTACAGTTTGAGGTAGAAGATTATTTTTTGACCTATTACACATAAATTAGTTGGTTTGACTGAGATCAACTAAAATTCAAAAACCATGGAGAATAAGATATATATAAACCAATAGTCCCATCACACCATGAAGATCAACGGTCCCTTCAGGTGTGACTTATGTGCTGATCATTGTATTTTTTACTTCACCTACTTTCAGTTCATATTGTACCTGATCATTTTTTATAGCAGTTAAGTTTAGCGATAGAGTTGTCTTAAATAATTAAACGACTTAAAGTTGTTATATGTGAATTTTTTCTCTTAGCAACGCTGAGGTATATATATTCTGTTCACTAATTCCTATCTCATATAAGAAAAAATAAATTAGTCGAGCCTAGAGAAAGGTTTGAGATAAGGGGTGGATAGCATCGAATTAGCATAAGGTAAGAGAGTTTGTTTAAGAGGTGTCATTGTGCTAAGTATCAATGCAGAGCCTAGCAATGCCCATGCTTTGTTGTTGAACGTGTGCCCAATCTGTGTTTTGTAATTTTGTTGGTCAGGAATGAATACCATGTCGGCTTTTAATAGTGGCGTGGATCGTTTTAAGAGACAATTCGCACATCTCGAGGAGAATTTTAGTAGTGGTGGGAGAAGTAGCACACCGCCACTGCATTGGCAGCATGCTTCACCTGCCTAGGCAAGTTGCTATACAAACGTTGTTTTTAAACTACTATAAGATTGTATCATATTGTAGTTATGTTACTGAAAAATTAAATATTTTAATTGATGTCTGCAGAGAAAGAGTTCCTGCACCGAAGGTAGAAACATCTGCCCTACAAGGAAACGATACTGAGAAGACGACTGAAACATCAGACGGGACAACACATGATAGCCCTCGAGGGCAAAACCAAGTATCAGAAAATTCAGCCGAGCATGTGTGGGGTGGTCGCAAAGGTGTAGGGTGTGTGTGGGGTGGTGAGGGGGGTGTCAAGTGGTGACTGGGATGCGTGTAGTGCCGGGTGGTGGTGGGTAGCTGGTTGTGATAAAGGTTATAGAAAATATGTCTAGATTTGCAGATAATAGTAAATCAGAGTGTTTGAATTCAAGCTCTTTACCCGTTTCACGATCCTCTTAATGGATGATTCATGCTAATAATCTCTTACATACATGAATCGTCACGGCTCCTATTTCATCATCTGTATCAGTAGAGAATCGGTTCACTGCCACCACAACATTCACACCATTTCCTTCGTATTCTTTATATGCCTAACCAAATTGGCGCAACCAGCTTCCACAAGAGCCACATTTTCAGTGACATAAGCAGAGTCGAGCGGCTTCCCTGCAGTAACTGGTGGACCCCCACCATGCATCTTAAGTGCCCGAATAGTTGCAACAATAATTGGGGCAAGCTTCAACTTTTGGGGAAGTTTTGTGATACATGGAGTCTTTTTAAATTCACAAACTTTGATATAATGTACAAAACCTTTTCAATTGATTATCATGTCATAGTATTTCGGAGAGCAACATTCACATGATTTAGCAAAAAGACTTGCATTCCACTACATATCTAGACTTTCATCGTTATTTATCAACGTTTATATAACTCTTTCCACTTCAAAAACATGATCAGTATCATATAAGTGCTTGATAAACTATATGTTATGCCCAATAGATCAAGCAGCCACTATCAAGACTGGAAATCAAGATAGATCAGAATCACATAACTTCGTTTCTGCAAAAATTGTTATAAATCACCTCCATTCTCCATGAAATACAACAGAGGTATAAATCCTGGAAAATTTTGTACTACACAACATTTAGCAGCAGAATCAAGAGATCATGTTTCACTATGAAAGAATATCTACAATACATGTAATTCATCAATAAAAGTAGAAAAACATGTACTTGATAAGATTTAGATGCTAAAAGAATCTGTTAGGTCATAAGTTAACACCTTGCGAGTTTTTCCATTAACATCTGAAGATAGACGTAACCATGCAGAGTACAAAAGAGATTCATAGACAGTGACATTTGGTGAATGAATATCATTTTGTTCGCAATAACCAGTAACACGAGCAAATGTTGATTGATTTTTCGGGTATCCTGAAATGAAGATATTTCCTTCAGTGTATCCACCCGTTTTCCGACCAGATAAGACATCCATTAAGGTCGTCTTTGCAGCACCACTAACACCTTTAAGTGCAGTTAATATGCCTGGCCTAAAAGCACCACTAACATCCTTGAGCAACTGCAGCTTATTATCTTTAAACCCACTATGCTTCATTTCCTGACAAAATGATAATATTTGTACATGATCATATATATATGCTCAAATACATATATATGGGAGATATAGAAGAGTAAAGTTGTAAGAAAGGTACTAACCAAAGGTGTATCGATGTAGTAGTTGACATGGTTAAAGGCAAGTGAAATAGGCTTAAACGGCAAAACCATTCCTCTTCTTTTCATACGATGATCAACATCAGTCGAAGTTTTTCTTGAACTGCTCTTCACTGCCATGTCAATACCTTCAAAATCATTCACGACATGTCAGAAGAGTTCCTTACCTTAATTATTTTGGCCGACACATTTGTTAATATTTAGCAAGTCCCACCTTCATAGACATCTTTTCTGAGACCATTGTTTTCATTCTTTATATCATTTTCCTCTCTGGTCACACGTTTAGAATCACCAAGAGCTGAAAGGAAAAACAGCCCATAATGTCAAAATCTAAAGTACGAAACTAGGAAAAAAACTGGACGGCGCATTTACTTACGATTTAGAAAAGTTAATGCAGCGATGAATAGCAAGTTGAAGATGATCGAAAACCCAAGGACGGCTCCAACACATATCCAGAACCAATAGTCCTCTGTGAAGAAGTTCGTGATTTTAGAAGGGCTTCCCCAATAGTGGATGCATTAATTCGTGGATCTATATTAGGCTGCATATACAAGGTAACTTTTAAAAAAGATATATATGGCTATATGGTTAAAACAAATTTACACTCTGTTCTCAAGTATGTATTATGAAGGAAAGGAAAGAGCGAGTAAAGAAAGGAAAAGGGTGGAGAAGGAGGGATGGAATACCGCATATCTATTTGTGTTCTTTAGTTTAGAGGTAGAATGGATAACGAAAGGAAAGCCACAATTTCCATATCTCAATTAGAATGATGAACTAATTTAACACAATTGCATATTGCATCTGTTTTCCAAGCACATATTTAGTCAACAACACCATAACCAATTAAACCAATTTATACAAAATCAATAATACCATAACCAAATAACCCAACCAGAACAGAGATCCGAACCAGAACCGTGAAGAACCGAACTGATCCAGACCCAATGGTTCCGGTTCTAGATTTTGGTGAAATTTCGAAAAATCAGATCTGTCAGTTCGAATCCGCAACCAAATACCCATATATTATAAAATTGCGGAATTTGAATAGACAACCATGAGATTTTAGTTTCTTTCCTTATATCCTAGAAAAACGTCACATCCCCCATGATCTATATTCATTCAAACTTCTCTATCTAATAAGTTAAAATGCGTAATCTTGGGTACTAATAAAACAAGTTGACGTCTGATGATCTGGAACACTTTTTAAGATCAAAAGATCAGTTATTCCCATAACAATAGTATTCTGTGTAGAACGTTATAGGGAGCTTAATGAAAATAACACTTTCGGTTATGTTTGAGCTGTTTGAGCTGTTTTCGTCAGTAAATCCTTTTTTCATTCTAGCATTAGCTGATAAAACATAACTCAACCCAACCTAGTTATAAAAGTAACTAAAAATAAGTTTCAAACTTTATCTGATTACCTGCATAAGAATTTGCATCAGCAGAATTTCCCAGGGTGTCTGAGATTGCATCGCATGCTTATAATCCTGACGGCTCATTCTCAATAAAGTGGCAATAAATCACCAATTGCGTCTTTCCATATTCTAAATTTTTTGCATAAGAACGTTACCAGAAATCAACAATATGTTCCAGAACTAAGAGGCAACAAACTAAGCATCATTTGAGGATACAAACAGGTATAAAAACGGTGTTGCATTCAACTATCATTATTTCCTGTTATTCAATAATTTGCAGATAGCATTAGTATGAATTATGAAATATGAATGTGCAAAACTCATAACCAAAACATAGAAGATAGTACTGTTTGACAAATGGCAAGCGCTCGGTACTGGTTTGATCCTAACTATCTAGTTTCTTATACTTTGATTACACAAAATGACAAAAAATTTATATGACTAGCTCAACGCGCAAATTGGATAAAACCGACATCCCACCAATACTGTTATACTCAATTTCCTAACATTCTTACAAAATAAGTAACTAGACTTATACCTACAAACAAAATAGATAATATAATGCCTTGAATTAAAATTAGTAAATGAATAAGATCACTAGCTCAAAGCTCAAACCTACCAAACCGGAAACTAAAACATTACCTAAACTCCAGTTTTAAACTTTTCGGTACTCGTATTAATGTAGTAATACTCTTTGGCGATTAGCTCATACCACAAGTCCCAAACCGGTCCGAAAATAGATACCCACACTCCGGTTTTCGACACCCATACAAATTAACTAACTTTCATTATGTTTCCGGCAGAACAATTAGGAGGATTAGGATATGTTTGGCAGCAAGAGTTAACGAGCGTCTTGAAGCAACTAGCAACTAGTGGTTAGTGTTTCGTACAAAAATGCTTGTTTGGAAACAAGCAACCAGCATTCCTACTTTCTTTTAACGCTCCAAATCAAAATGCTACTTCTAGTAGCATTTACGAGCTACTAGTGTTTCCACTTGCTACTTTATACGGCTAAGTTACCAAACTCTCTATCAAAACAAACACCCACTGCTTCCTGCTATCTGTTGCTACTGCTCACTGCTTCTTGCAAGCGCTATCTTCGCCAAACGTACCCTAGTCCGGTTTTCCATTCACAATTTTCTAACAGTCATACAATCTAACTTAGAAGATACTACTGTTTGACAAATGGTAGCGGATTGATCCTAAGTATCTAGTTTCACTTATGTTACTTAAATAACTAGTTTAACGGGCGAGAGTCCACCAAACCGGCTGCATGTCACTTATCCTAAAGTCCGGTTTTCGATCCTCGATATAGAAACTAACTAACCAGCTGATGCTAACTAACTAACTAATTGATCCTAACTATCAAGTTTAATTTATATTATGCAAAAAAAACTTAAATTACTAGCTGAACGCGGGCTATTCCACCTCTCACGTATCCTGAAGTCCGTCTTTTGATTCTCGTATACTCTAACACTCATACAAACTAACTAACTGCCTAGACTTATGTATAACTTCAAATATAACAGATCATGTTAGTACCAATTAATTTATCAAAATGAGAAATGAAAAGTGAAGGCACTGACTTAATGATACCTTTTCCTAACTATCTAGTTTCACTTATTTTACCCAAATGACGAGCTCGATGCGCTAGAGTCCACCAAAAAGGCGGCATCTCACTTATCCTAAAGTCCGGTTTCGATTCTCAATTTTCTAAGACTGATACAAAGAAACAAAGAAACTAACTAACTAAATAACTGATCCTAACTATCAAGTTTCACTTATTCTATGCAAAAAAACTTAAATGACTAGCTCAACGTGCGCAAGCCCACCTCTCACTTATCTTAAAGTCTGTTTTTGGATTCTCGTATAACATACAGACTAACTAAAATGAGACGAGAAATGAAAAGTGAAGGCACTGACTTATTATACATACGCAAATAACTAGCTCAACACGTGCGAGAGTCCACTAAACCGGTGGCATCTCATGTATCCTAAAGTTCATTTTTCGATTCTCAAATCCTCAAACACTCATTCAAACTAACTAACTAAACATAAATGCTTTCTTAAAACAAACGGCTCCGGATGCTTCCTGCTAATGCTACAGCTATGTTGGCCAAACATACGCTTAAAGTCCAGTTTTCGATTCTCGTATCCTCAAAACACTCGGAACTAACTAGCCTTAATTATAACTAACAGATCATATAAAATCTAGGTTTTTAGTCATTTTTTTGTGTTGTTACAATAGCTAGATGATAAATTTTTTTGAATGGTGTTCCTACGCAGGAATACCCAAAGAACCGGAATGAAGTGAACCGGAACTGAAAATCACCTTCAGGTCGGTTCTCGCTTTTCTCAATCTTCCCAGATTCAGCTTCTGGACTCGTACTCATCATAGCATAACCTAAAATATTCTTGAAAATAAACAACACAATCCACCTGGAATTTGAAACTTGAAATTACTCGGCTAACTAAAGAGACAACCCGATAAAAAATCTACAAAACTAAGATGATGTATTTCGCGACACAAAAAGCTAAATACCAGGGTCTGAAACTGGCTTTGGAGTTTACCAAGTTAGAATTATACATTACAGTTTATATACACCAAAACATTAAGTTTCGAGAATAAGACAATAAGTACCTTTCCTTCTGAAGCAAAACAAGGATGGTAATTAATGAGACTCTTAAACGTTTAAAGGTCACCAAAAGCTTACTCTAGTGTTTTAAAACTCCTACACCGCTATACCAAAAAAAAATTATGACAATTCACAAATCTAGGTACTGGTGTAAATAACTGTAACAAAAATTGGTGAACTTCGTGGATACATTATATTCTACTGCAATCGCGATTCTATCACATGAACTTAGACGATATTAGGAAAACTTGTGATCAGCATATTACATACAATGCAACAGTTTTACTAAAAAGTTCAGCTAGAAATGAGACTCTTAAACGTTTAAAGGTCACCAAAAACGTACTCTAGTGTTTTGAAACTCCTACACCGCTATAGTTATTGTACTTATGTTAGATATACTAATAACTAACAAAAAAAAATTTAAAATGTTATTGGAGAACATATTTTGACTGTTAACCCGTCCCACCCTGCAAGTACTTCTGTTATGGCAACAGCAGCACGCCATCGAAAAAGAGCGAGAGCCATTTGATGTATCACGAAGAATGTCAAAAACTGTTAGAAAATTTCATATAAAAGTTCAACGATGGGAAAAAGATAACTTTCAACACATACCCATGACACTGCCTCCCAAACACCACCTCCCCTACATTCCCACACGCCGAGAAAACATTCCCAAATATAAACTCATTACCCTCAAAACCCATCGTTTTAAAGAGCTTCAAAACCTCGTAATCATACCCATTTTGGTAAAAAAAACAGACATAAGCGAGCTATATGAAACAACGTTTCGTTGAGGCATTTTGTCAAACACTTTGTGGGCATAGTTTAGATATATGCTTCAAACAGATCATAAATCACATTTTAAACACAACTATTGTAATCAATTTTAAATATATCTAAAATAAAGATTAATAAGAGACAAAAACTGTTGATTTTGTACTAACCTGTGCCCACAACATGTTTGGATCGAACTACGAAAAAGACGGATTAACAATATGAAGGATCTAAAAACAAGAACTTGCCGTTGGATTTTCTGGGTTTGAATTATTAATGGAGGTTACGGTGGTCGATTTATTGGGCGGTGTGGGTTTAAACTATGAGATGGATTATAGGTTTGTTGTTACAGATCTGCATGGACAGGGGGTATATTGAAATGGTAAATGAAATTGGGGGTGGGGTATTAGTCAATGTACAAGTAAATATTACCAATGTACAACTAACTAATGCATTATTTTTTATTTGTTAAAATTAAATATTTTATAAAAAAAATTAAATTATAAAAATTAAATACTTTAATATTTAATTATAAAAGTACAAGTCGCTTAAATGGTACACTTACACAATAGTGACAAGTCGCTTAAAGAGTACAATGACACATTCTTACACTAAAAGCAGAAGTCGCATAAGTTTAATTAAAGTAGCATAATATTTTTAATATTTAAAATATAATAAAAATATGTTACAAAAATAATATAATTAAAAAGTTGCATAATAAAATATTCTGAGTCGCATAAAAAGGTACCTTACACAATTGTACTTGTTTCTTACACAAATAGTACTTTTTTTGGAAAAAACACAAGTCGCTTAGGTAGCATATGGTAGCATGGGTTGCATAGTGTAGCATAAGTCGCATCGGTCTATTTTGGGAAAATGTCAAAAACATGGGTTATTTTGGCAAAAAGATTTAATTACAAGTCTATTTGGGTAATTATCCCTTTAAACATAGATAATGTCTTTAAACACTTGAGGTTTAGAATACTACGGAGTATACAAAATGTGTCTTGATAACTTTGACATATATATAATATACTATTAGAACAATCACATATTTATTCGCAACCCAAAATTTACTAAAAGTCGATCTACTGAATTCTTGAACGCTTCAAGGCTTGTTGTTGACTGTTTATGACGACACATAACCTTTTTTCTTGAATAAAAGGGAGATCTACACAAACAATAGAAGAAAAACAAGTACTCCAATATCAATATATGTATTGTTTTGTTTAATGAACTTGCTTCTTCAGTTACCAGAAGTAGATTTGTATTAATGGAGACGTTGTCTAAACATTGATTAGAAGAGATGCTCGTTTTCTTGAAGGAATAGATATAAGGATATACTTCTTACCATGTTATCTTGAGAAACCACTCATCAATCGTTTTCTTTTTCAAGCAAAAATACCATTATCTTCAAGCATGCACTACCGATGTCTTCAAGCATGTACTACCGATCATGCCATCACTTCTCAATATCATATCCAACCTAATATCAAAAATGAAAAACTCAAAAGCTTGAGAATCCAAAGACTAAATATATCACTAAAACAAAAAAAATCTAACAAGCAACTTATTCAAATCTCATTAATAATTGGTGTTGCAATCTCTAACCTAAAAACCAAAACAACTAAAGCAGGAACTTAAAACAAAGTTGAAAATTAAAGAAACTCAATGGTATGAGCTTAAACAAGTCCAATATAATGACGCAAGACAATAAGTTGTTATACAATACACTTTTTAGATAATGATGAAGAATGACAAACGAGAAGATGGTGTTAGTTGGTCATTAAGCTACAGTTTTAAGGTTGTAACTTACGATATGATACGTTGGGTTAGTGAGAACCTACACAAGGAATTTATGAGAGAGAATCAAGTGAGAGAAAGTACATGAACTTTAGAAACTGAGAGATATGAAAATGATAAAGGAAAAGCAGAGGTAAAGAGGGTGTTAGGACCTATTTAATAGGTGGTTTGTAATAGGTGAACTAGGAGGTATGTAGTTCCTCCAAGTCCTAGTAGTTGTAGGAGCAACACGTGCTCCTAGTCGGTTAGAAAGTCAAACATTATTATGTGTAGTAGTTTGTTAGGATATGCATAAGATATCTTAGGAAAGGATGTGCATATCAACTGTTACACGTTTTGTGTTTAATGTAGTTTAGGGTTTCCTTATAGTATAAAAGGAACCTATTGGCAGAAGGGTTAGACACACCTTTCACCATTTTCATTTCATATCATTAATAGTAGAAATCCTTAGAAATGATCAAGTTATTTATCTAGTTAAATTGTTTCTTCTTGTTTATAGTGTTTGTATTCCGCACAAATACTTTGTGTTCATTAGAGTCGCTCTGTGAATAGACTTGTGATTACAGAAGTCACCATCCTTAACAGGCTGAAAGATCTACAACTAAAGGAGCCAACAAGTGGTATCAGAGCCTAGGAGAGTCTCTGTACAAGAAGAACCATTTTCTTTCAAAAAATTTCTTTTAAACTCACTAAAACATGTTTGCTTCTAGTTCAACTGAAACATGACAAACAAGCACCAATACAACACAACAAACACAACAAATAGTTGCTACTGTATCTAACACAAATGGGAAATTCCCACACCTGAATAAAGAAGAGTATAAAAGATGGGCCATGAAGATGGAGTGCTGGATCATCAACACTGATCTGGCATTATGGAAGATTGTTCAGAATGGGAATGGCAAGAAGAATACTGGCAGAGACAATAAGGGTAATATCACCATTCTAGATCCTAAAACACATGAAGAAATCACAGTTGTTCAGAAGGAAATCAAAGCAAAAACCATTTTGCTTCAGTCTCTTCCTAATGATCATATGGGTGATTTCTATCACTTAGATGATGCAAGGGTATATGGAATGCTATAAAAGCAAGGTTTGGAGGGAATGAAGAATCCAAGAAGATGAGAAGATCAATGCTGAGAGATGAATTTTCAGAATTTAAGATATCTGAATCAGAAGGTCTTCATCAAGGCTATGACAGGTTTCAAAAGATTCTAAGCCGGTTGAATCAACTAAAGTCAAAACCAGAAAATGAAGACATCAATATTAGGTTTCTTAGAGCATTACCACACTCATAGAAACAGGTAGTCATCTCCCTCAAAGCAAAAGGAGGACTTGAGTATCTCTCGTTTGATGATTTATTTTACAAACTCAAAACTTTTGAGTCTCATGTGAGAGGGTACCCAAGTGAATCTTATTTCACTCCTGCTAACTCTATTTTTGTGAGCTCCATGGGCTCTAGCCCTATGACCTATGCCAGTACCCAGTCTATGCTTTGCCCTCACATCATACTCCTACTCTTGAATCAAAGGCCAAGACCAGTAGCATGGTAGAAACTGTTCTTCATTCCTTTGTTGCTGATGTTGAACCTCAACAGCAGCTAGCATTTGATGACTTCAAACAGGTTGATAAGCTTGACTTAGATGAGATGGACCTTAAGTGGCAGATGGCTATGCTTACTCTCCGTGTTCACAAGTTCGAAAAGAAGGCTGGTAGAAAATTCAGCTACAACCTAAAGGAGCCAGCTAGATTTGATAGGAGCAAAGTCAAATGCTACAACTGTCATCAGCAAGTACATTTTGCTAGAGAATGCCCTAGTAGAAATGACCAGGAGAAGAACAGGTATTCAACCTTCAAGGTTCAAGAGCTTTAGGAGGAGAGGAAAGCTTTGGTATCCGTTGATACCATGGTTAATTGGAATGATCATGAGACTCCAACTTTGGAAACAGTTGAGTCTGCTACTAATGTGTTTGCTATGATTGTTGGTCACCTATCCGAGGCAGAGGAAGCTGAGGAATTAGCTTTAATGGGAATCTCTTCTCATGTACAAAACTGTCCTCTTGGTTGTGATGATAAATATTATGACCTTATGACACAATGTAATGAACTAAATGCTCAAAATGATAAATATTTTTTAGAAGTTCAAGCTTACAAGAGTTCACTCAAAACTCTAGAACAGCAAAAGAAGTGGTTACAAAATGCTCAACTTGAGTATGAGGATATGATTAGGGTGTTGAGTATTGACTTAGAAAATACATCTAATTTGCTTAAGTATACTGAAAAACTTAATGCTGAAAGAATTCAATCAAAACAAGAAATGCAAGTGAAATTAGATGCGACTTTATTACAGTTTGATAAATGGCAAAAAGCACCCAAGAATCTTTCCAAGCTTATAGACAACAATATGTCTGCGAGAACTAAGAGGGGGTTAGGTTTTGATAACTATATAGGACCAGATGATGTTTTTGATTTATCTTTTTCAAGTGTCTTTAATCCTGACAAGGAGGAGGAGGGAAAACCTAATTACAATAGGTTTAAACCAGTTGTAGCAATGCATGCTGTTTCTCCACCTCAGCTTGAAAGAATTTATTATGATGAAGTTTTTGCTCCTGTTGCACGCATTGAGGCTATTCAATTATTTTTGGCTTTTGCTTTTTATATTGGTTTTATAGTGTTTCAAATGGATGTCAAGAGTGCATTTATGTATGGAAGGATTGAAGAAGAAGTATATGTCACTCAACCTAAGGGCTTTGTAGATCCTCTTCATCCTAAAAAGGTCTACAAGGTTGTTAAGGCCCTTTATGGTCTTCATCAGGCTTCTAGAGCCTGGTATGAGCGTCTTTCTACTTTCTTGTTGAAGCATGACTACAGAAGAGGCACCATTGACAAAACATTGTTTCTAAAGAAGAATGCCAAAGATATCATCCTTGTCCAGGTGTATGTAGATGATATCATATTTGGTTCTACCAAGAAGGAATGGTGTGATGAGTTTGAACAGTTGATGAAAGGTGAGTTTCAGATGAGTGCCATGGGAGAACTAACATTTTCCTTGGACTTCAAGTCAAGCAGCAGCAGGATGGTATATTCATTAGTCAAGATAAATATGTTCATGACATTATTCAGAAATTTTATGTGGAACCTCTTAGACCAACAACAACACCTTATGAGGTAACGAAAGTCAAACTCAAGAATGATTCGGATCCTCCTGTTAATGTTCACTTGTACAGGTCTATGATTGGCTCACTCGTGTATTTGACTGCTTCAAGCCCAGACATTATGTTTGCTGTTAGTGCTTGTTCTAGACATCAAGTGGCACCTACCGTCTCAAATTTGAATGCTGTCAAGAAAATCTTTAAGTATATTAAGGCACAACCCAAGCTAGGCTTATGGTATCCAAGGAATCCCCTTTTGTTCTTGAAGCCTATAGTGGTAGTGACTATGTAGGTGCTAATAATGATAGAAGGTCAATTACTGGTGGTTGTTAGTTTTTGGGACCTAGGCTTATTTCATGGCAATGTAAGAAACAGACCATAGTAGCTACTTCCTCAACAGAAGCCGAATATGTAGCTGCTGCTAGTTGTTGTGGTCAAGTCTTGTAGATACAAAATCAAATGTTAGACTATGGGTTCAACTTTATGAACACCAAAATCTTCATTGACAATCAAAGCACTATCTGCATTGTGAAGAATCCTCTTTTTCATCAAAGAACCAAGTATATAAAGATTAGGTACCATTTCATAAGGGATGCAAATGAAAAGAAGTTGATAAATGTTCTCAAGGTACATACGGATGATAATGTTGCTGATTTGTTGACTAAAGCATTTGATGGACCAAGGTTTAACTACCTGGTGGTTCACATTGGTATGATCAATCCTTACGGTCTAGGATTGAGGGGAGATAAAGCCTAAGGGGAGGCTTGTTGTACATGTAAACTTGTACATTCTTACTTCTGGTAACTTCTTTCGCCATTTTTTATGGGATTTTGCTGTGTGTGCTACTTCTGGTGGAAGATTTTTGTTACTCCTAGTGGCTCTCACTTGCTCCTAGTGGTTTAATTAACTCATTATCATATTGTGTTTGGCTCCTAGTGCCACTCGAGGTCACTGTTCATTATCGTTGACTTTTGTTGACCACTCGTTGCTACTAGTGTTGACTTCTTGACTGTTCAACTTTTGGTCAACATAAGTTACTTCTGGTCCATCAGTTTATTTATTATTTTGGTACTGGAGTTAGATATTAATGGATTAGAAGGCAAGTGGTTACTCCCATTAATGACTGTCTTGGTGTTATGTAAGAAAAAGGTGGTGGAGTCACGATAAACCGAGAATGTTTGTGTTAACCAAGGAGGGGGTTGTGAGGTTAGATGAGTTTTGGTATTATGTAAGAAAAATGTGACGTGTCACACCTTTTTTGCCCACGTCTTGAGCTCCACGGCTCAACTACACCGTGCGCTCTTACGATCAATCGTACTCTCGAATATGTTTTATGTTAGATGCTATTATTTAGTCCAATGAATGAATTTGTTTGATGTCAAGATCGTTTCACCATTTGAAATTGTGTCAAAATGTAATTGTCTAATAGGGAAAAACCTTCGATTCACCATTGGGATCCCCGTTGGAGAACGTAGATGGGAATGGGGGATACATATTGGACTTCGGGGATGGGATGGTATCAATCATTCCTGCATACCCGACCTCGTTGTCATCTCTACAAATGAGTTATTTAAATGGCTAAGACTAGGGGGAGTGGTACCAAACCCACTCACCGCCACGTCAGCGCCACCTCAGCTTTCTAACAAACTCACTACAACTCACTCACACTTTTTTATTAAATATTTTTATTCATACAATAAAAACCTTTATTCATACATTTTATTCAAACACGATACACGCGGGTAAATGAAACGGTAATAAAAAAACAAGTGGGTCTCAATGATAAAAACTCACGCTGGGTGAGTTTGGTATTGTTTTTTTGTTGCTGGCAAGTAAGTCGCGCGCGACTAATGGTAATGGGAATGGGACTCGCGCGCGAGTCATGGGCACTCGCGAGTGGCTTCTATGCTACTCCCTTCAGACTAAAGGTGATTTTGACGATTTTGCCAAAAATTTTACGAGTGCTCATGCAAATACTGATCGACTTGACATACTTGTTAAAGTTTAATAAAAATCGCTCAAATTGCTTTGGACTTTTTTTTCGAGCAAGTATTTGTATTTGTTCGGGTTTTAAAGAATTTTCCTTGTTTTGAATGATACATATGTTAAAATCCTTAAGTAATCTGATATTCCAAAGTTTAGGGACTGATATTGTCATTTTGCATTGTGCAGGGACTTTGGAGCAATTGCTGGAACTTGAAGTATTTAGTCGTTGCGCATTGTGGGCTTGGGCTTCACTTTTGGGCTGAAGATCGTTTCTTTGTTTTGTTTCGTTTCTCACTTTGTATAATACCCTAACTCATTACGAGTTAGGGTTAAGTCTTGTGTGTGTGTTATCTTGTGCAGCCATCAATGGCGTCCACACACATTCTTCACTTCTGGGTTATTTCATCTTGTTTTCTTTTTTAATTAATTTGTAAAACTATTATCAGGTTAGATAATAGATCCATACCAGTTAAGACTGTGGTGGATTTGATCTTTTAAGCTCTCTCTTGTTCCTTTGATTGTTTGAAGTGAATGAAAGTGTTGTTAGATCATCTAGCCTTATTTTTCTACATGGTATCAGAGACTGGTTATCAAATCTGACTCTGTTATTGTGAAAAGTTTTGATAATTTTTTTTTTGTACTTTTCAGTTTTGTTCATACAAAGTTATAAAGTGTTTTTTCTGGTTGATCTGCTATTGGAATAGCGTTATACTCTCTCGATTTACAAAACCCTTAATTTTTTGAAAAAATTAGGGTTTGACTTTTTTGGGGATCTTTTGATTCAAAGGTTCCGGTGACTAATTGGTGGAGTTATTGTGACTCTGGTGGTATTATCTATCTCTTAAGTGGTAAACCCCTAATTTTTTGTAAAAACTAGGGTTTACTGTTTGTGACTAGATCTTGTGATTCTTGTTGTTTGTGACTCATCGGTGACTGATTGGTGTTGATTCTCTTGCTGGAATTGATTTTCCTGTTTTTTCCCTTGAAGGAAATTAGGGTTTGTCAATTGGAGGTTCTGATATCATCTAGACTAAGTGAATCTAGATATATCAGATCGATTGTGCTTTGATTGCTATCACTGTAACACCTCTAAACTCTCTCCTTTACTTGCTATTTGTTTTGTTTGTTTATTGTTTATTTGTTGCTCTTGGGTTGGTTGTCTTTTTATTCTGACCCATTATTCTTGGATCCTCACTCATTGCTTGCCCTTGACCTGCCACCCTTGAGTGGTTTGGAAGCCTGGGAACTTAGTTTGCAGTGTTGTGAGTTTGTTTATACCCTTTTTTGACCCTTCACCATGACTGATCATGAGAATGAGTCAGTTCATGGTGATGATGAGACCTTGAGTGTGACTGGTCCTGTTACACTCATTAGCAAGTTGGACTTGAGTGACCCTTTGCATTTGCACCCCAATGATACTGCTGTCTTGACTGTTGTGAGTGTTAAACTTAAGGGTACTGAAAATTATCAAGTTTGGGCTAATGCCATGTTGTTGGCTCTAGAAGGAAAAAACAAAATTGGTTTTATAGATGGTTCTTGTAAAAGGACTATAACTGATGAAGTTTTGGGAAAACAATGGGATAGAGTCAATGCTGTGGTTCTTGGATGGATTCTGAATTCTATCTCTAAGGAATTATTTCTTGGACAAATTTTTTCAAAAAAGGCTAAGTATGTTTGGAATGAATTGAGAGAAACTTACCATAAAGTGGATGGTTCTGTCATTTTTAATTTACATCACAAGATTAACACTCTTAAGCAAAATGGGTCTAACTTGTTTGATTATTACCATAAATTGAATGCTTATTGGAAACAGTATGATGCTATGATTGAGTTGCCTAATTGTGTGTGTACTGCTTCTGGTGAGTTTAAAAGACATAATCAGTTGTTGAAACTTATGCAATTTTTGATGGGATTGGATGATTCTTACATGAGCATTAGAAGCTCTATTCTCTCTAGAGAAACTTTGCCTGATGTGAAAGGTGCCTATGCCATAATTTCCAGTGAGGAATCTCACAGGTTGGCATCTGGTACCCTTGCTAGTTCCTCTCAGAGGACTCAGACCTCTGCATTCTTTTCTAATGGGCCTGCTAGAAACAATAATACTCAAAGAAATCAGTCCAATAACCAAGGAAATTATAATGGTGGTAACTTCAGACCCAACTTTAATTTTGGCAACAATGGAGGTTTTAGACCCAACACTCCCACCATTGGATTTAGACCTAATGTTCCTAACAATTCTGGTCCTAGACCTTTTGGTAATAGTAACTCTGAGTTGGTTTGTGAGAATTGTGGGTACAATGGGCACACTATTGATAGGTGCTTCAAGATCATTGGGTACCCTCCTGATTTTGGTAAGAAAAAGGAAGGTCAAGGTATCAAGTGAAAAAATGTCTCTAACAACTCTGTTGGAACATCCTCTTCATCTGGATTCAGTGATGAGCAACTTGCTACCTTACTTTCAATGTTTAAAGAAAACAAGGGAACCACTAGTGACTCTGGAAATGTTCATGCCAATATGGCAGGTACTTACTTTAACAATAGTAAGATTTTTAATGATAACTTTGAGAAGTTTTTTTGTTCTAACACAAACATCAAGTCCAAAATTGGGTACAATGGGAAGGTTGTTGATTCAGGGGCTAATCAACATATGACCAATAATGATTCTGAATTAGAAAATGTTTTTGATATTTCACACCTTAACATTAAAGTGGCTCATCCCAATGGGACTGAAGCTATCATCTCCAAAATTGGAAATCCAAAACTTTCTAATGGACTTGTGTTGTTTGATGTGCTTGTTATTCCTTATTATTGTGTGACTTTGGTGTCTGTTCATAAATTAGCTAAGGATAACAAAATCTTAGTGGTGTTTGATGAAAATAAATGTTTCTTTGTTAATCAGGATTTCAATCTCAAAAAAATCTTGGGGACTGGTAGACAGTGTGGTGGTTTGTACTATTTAGATGTAGAAGGTAACAAATGTGTTAATGATTCTCAAGTGATTGCTTGCTCCTTGTCCAAACATGACTGGCATTGTAGATTGGGTCACCCTGCTGACCCAGCTCTGAATGTACTAAAAGATTCTTTAAAAATTAGTTGCATTGATCAAAATGAGTTTTGTGAAATATGTCAAAGGGCTAAACAGGCTAGAGAACCATTTCCTCTAAGTGAACATAAAACTAGAGTTGGTGAATTGGTACATTTGGATGTGTGGGGACCTTATAGCGTGACCAGTCATACTGGCCACAGATTTTTTTTGACCATTGTGGATGATTACACAAGAGCTGTTTGGGTTTATTTGTTAAAAACTAAAGATGAAGTTGGCAAATCTATTGAGATTTTTTTACAACTTGTTAAAGAACCAATTTGAAAAAGATGTTAAAATTTTCAGAAGTGACAATGGGACTGAATTTGTTAACCATAGTTTTCAAACATTCTGTAATACCAAAGGTATTATACATCAAACCTCTTGTGCTTATACTCCACAACAAAATGGGGTTGTTGAAAGGAAACATAGGCATGTCCTTAATGTGACCAGATGCCTTATGTTTCAGGGGAGAATACCCTTAAGATTTTGGACTGAATGCATTCTAACTACTACTTATCTTATTAACAGATTGCCCTCTTCTGTTCTAAATGGTAGATCTCCTTATGAGATGATGTATAACACATCTCCTAATCTCTCTCATATCAGGACCTTTGGTTGTCTTTGTTTTGCTACTATCTTGAATAGTCATGATAAACTTACCAGTAGATCTGAAAAATGTGTTATGATGGGTTTTTCTAATTTGCAAAAGGGTTACAAACTTTATAGTCTTGATAGACATCAGTTCTTTGTTTTCAGAGATGTCAAGTTTTTTGAGTCTATTTTTCCTTTCAAGGATACTGTTTTGAATAAAAAGAATAAGAACCAAGATGTTGATGTTTCTCAAAATAATAAAGTTTTGACCTTTTTTGATTTGGAAAATCCTGAGCTTCCTAATGATGATGAGAGAGTTACTAATGTTCATAATGGTGACAGTAAGTCACCAAGTGCTAGTAACCCAAACTTGGGTCTAGGTGACAGTGGATACATTGCTTCTAGCAATGATACCACAGATGCCAGTCCAAGTGTTGAGGCTGCCACACTTGATGAAACACATGTATCTGAAGGAAATTTATAATTTCACCCAAGCCTTCCTTTGCATGGACATGACTTGGGTGGTATTTCTAATACTAATGCTCAGGGTAACCAGGGTGTGAGAAGGTCTTCTAGACCTTCTGTTTTTCCCAAAAATTACAATGATTTTGTTGTTGATTCCAAGGTCAAGTATTGGATTGAGAAATTTGTTGGTTATTCCAAAATTAAAGGAGACGTGTTATGCTTTGTTACTCAGTTAAATAAGAGTAGTGAACCTAGGAGTTTTTTTGAGGCTTGTCAAAGTCCTGAGTGGGTTGATGCTATGAATGTTGAATTTGCTGCTTTGCTTGAAAATGACACTTAGGACTTAGTTGAATTGCCTGTTGATAGGACTGCCTTAAATTCTAAGTGGGTTTGGAAACTTAAGTTTAAATCCAGTGGTGAGATTGAAAGGTATAAGGCCAGACTTGTTGCCATGGGTTATGGTCAAAATGAGGGAATTGATTATGAGGAAACCTTCTCACCTGTTGTTAAAATGGTTACCATTAGATGCTTGATTAACCTAGCTGTTAATCAATCTTGGCCTATTTACTAATTAGATATTAACAATGCCTTCTTGTATGGTGAATTGGATGGGACTCTTTACATGAAACCCCCTCAAGGATTTTACCCTGGTAATCCTAAACTTGTTTGTAGGCTTAAAAAGTCTATTTATGGTCTGAAACAGTCTCCTAGACAGTGGAATGCTAAACTCACTTCTGTTTTGATTGAAAATGGGTTTGTGCAAAGCAAGTCTGATTACTCTCTGTATACTAAGGATTGCAATAACTGTTTCATTGCTGTGCTTGTTTATGTTGATGATATTATTGTTACTGGGAACAACAAAAAAGAAATTGACAACTTCAAACTGTTTTTGAAAAGTAATTTCAAGATCAAAGATTTGGGAAAACTACAATATTTTTTGGGAATTGAAGTTGTTGACACTCAAGATGGAATATGTTTGAATCAAAGAAAGTATGTTCTTGATCTTTTGTCTGAATATGGTATGCTTGCTTGCAAACCTTCCAAGACACCATTACTTTCTAAACTGACCATTTCTAATGAACCATGTGATACTGATCCCTTGTTGGAAAACATTGTGGATTATCAAAAGCTTATGGGTAAGCTCATATATCTGACCAATACCAGACCTGATATCTCCTATGCAGTTCATTGTCTTAGTCAATTTATGCACTCACCCTTAAGGTCTCACTTGAAGACTGCTTTTAAGATTCTCAGATACTTAAAGGGTGCACCAGGTTTGGGTATTCATGTTAAGAAACACACAGGTATGACTCTTAAAGCCTTCTCAGATGCTGATTGGGCTAAGTGCATTGTCATTAGGAAATCTGTTACTGGGTACTGTGTATTTGTGAATGATAACCTTGTATCATGGAAGAGTAAAAAACAAATCACTCTCTCTAAGTCACCTGCTGAGGCTGAGTATAGAGCTCTAGCCTCAGTGACTAGTGAAGTCATTTGGATCCTTAAAATTCTAAAAGATTTGAGATGTAGTAATCTTTTGCCTGTGGATCTTTATTGTGACAGTAACTCAGCAATTAAGATTGCTGCCAATCCAGTGTTCCATGAGAGAACTAAACACCTTGAAATTGATCTTCACTTTGTGAGGGAAAAGATCTTGAATGGGGTGGTTAGGACTCAAAAGGTGGAATCTGCAAATCAAATTGCAGACATCTTTACCAAAGGATTGGATACACCTCAACATGCATACCTGGTTGAAAAACTGGGAATGCTTGACTTGTATAGAATATCAGATTAAGGGGGGATGTTAAAATCCTTAAGTAATCTGATATTCCAAAGTTTAGGGACTGATATTGTCATTTTGCATTGTGCAGGGACTTTGGAGCAATTGCTGGAACTTGAAGTATTTAGCCGTTGCGCATTGTGGGCTTGGGCTTCACTTTTGGGTTGAAGACCGTTTCTTTGTTTTGTTTCGTTTCTCACTTTGTATAGTACCCTAACTCATTACGAGTTAGGGTTAAGTCTTGTGTGTGTGTTATCTTGTGCAGCCATCAATGGCGTCCACACACATTCTTCACTTCTGGGTTATTTCATCTTGTTTTCTTGTTTAATTAATTTGTAAAACTATTATCAGGTTAGATAATAGATCCATACCAGTTAAGACTGTGGTGGATTTGATCTTTTAAGCTCTCTCTTGTTCCTTTGATTGTTTGAAGTGAATGAAAGTGTTGTTAGATCATCTAACCTTATTTTTCTACAACATATTAAACTCATCTTAACGGCTTAATCACATGGACTGTTATATGATGTTTTTGAATAGTAAGTTTCTAATCGATCCGGTATTAATTCGACCAGTAGATTAACTCAAAACAAAAATTAATAATATTTGCGAAAATACAACAAAGAAGATACATATGAATCATCCATATTTTGTACATTAAGAATCATTTACTAAATATATAACATGCAAACATAAAATTACTTTGCAAATATATACTATCATTTATTTGATTTAGTATATAAAACATGAAAAAATTTTAAATTCGAAAGGGTTTCAAAAACCGAATCAAGCCAAACAGCTTCTCAAACTTGTCAAGTCTAATCAAATTTGAAAAATATAAAAACCGGTTTGATTTAACTTGTTTTTCCACGGAACCGGTTGATCTGACATGATTGAACCGGTTTGGTAAATAATCCGAAACCAATGTTTTGAAACCCAATTATTAAATCGATCCAGTTAAGTCACTGTGTCCGGGTCAAGTCGGTTTAAATTTTTTTTTTTTTTAATAATTAACAAAAATTATATATGAAAACTATAAAAACTCTTGTATACTGAAAATATAAATTGTTTACCAACCAATATAATATGTAAAAATAAAATTCCGTCTAAAATACGTAAAATTTACATATTTAAAAAAACAAAAACAAATCAAAATCCGGTCGGATCTCAAGAACCGGGTTGACCCAGGTCACCCAAACCCGACGGGTTTAAGAGTTTCGCAAATATAAAACCCGGATCAATATAATCCATTTTTTTCCCGAACCGGTTGATCTTGCCGGATAGAGTCGAGTTTGAAAACATTGGCGAAACCGGTTTCAAAACAGTGGTATTATCAGAAACAATCCGAAACACCCCTATAGTTGGGGTCATGTTAATAATACTTCCCTAGCCCCAAAAGTACGAAAAAAGGTATTTTCAATACCCTTTTGTCCCCCTTGTTACTACAACATAATTTTTTTGTTAGTTTTTGTTTCGTATTTTTTGACAGTTTACTGTTTTTAACATGTTAAATTTTATTTATTTTATTCCGCACTTTTTGTTTTACATTTTTATAACAAAAACAAAATTATAAAAATTAAAAAAAAAGAAAAAAAGAAAAAAAGAATTCAAAAAATTAGGGTATTACCAATAACCACCCCTATAGTTTCCTTGATTACTTTATCACCACCAACCCTTCGGCCCCAAGTCACAGGATCAACAAAAACAAGCAACCACCATGAATATAATAGCCTTATCATCATCGTCAGCCACACTTTCCTTAACGTGTCGACATAAACCTATTCAATTCCATTCTTGTCGTAAGCTCTGGAACATGTGTACATCCGCCATTCACACCACTTCCGTAACAGAGCGTGATGCTCACGCGCCCCTGTCTGTTACTGGAGAACAAACGATAGTTAAACCGGTTAAGGAACCAGTGAAGCAGTATCCTTGGTTGATTGTGGGGCTTGGGAATCCTGGCAAGCTCTATCATCGTACCAGACATAATGTACTTTCGTACTTTCCACCTTAATGTTATGAGTTTATCTGTTTTCAGTTTATGTTTTTTTTTTTTTTTAGATTATTCCTTTAGTTAAAGGGTTCGAATCCAACACTATGGACTAGTTAAAAGGCACGGTTTGTTGGGGTTGTTTGGCTAAGCTTATGAATTGGGCTTAGGCTTATGTTATATATCATGAGCTCATAAGCCTTTGCTTAAGTGTTTGGTTTACCTTATATAGTTATATAGTACTACGAGTAATAAGGTAGAATGATTAAAAAGTACATAAAAATAAAGTAGGAGTAATATTCTTATATAAGCCACAAAGTTTTCGTTTACCAAAGCCCCCTAGCTCATAAGCCGAGTCATATAAACTTAACCAAACACTTAGTTTCGGCTTATTTAACAAATATAAGCTAATAAGCTCATAAGCCCATCATATAAGCTTAACCAAACACCCCCATAATGTCGAGTTGGAAACTCATGTAAAAAAAACTCACAAGTTGGCAGACTAATCAATCCACCACCACACAAACTCAAACCGGGTAAAGCCCTCCCTTTTCACGAGGTTGGCTAGCACGAATTGAACTTGAGACCTCACACATCTTACAGTGATAGTCATAAGTCCTTTTGACACTAGGCCACTCTCGAGACCTCCTTAATTTTTAGTTTTACCTAAAGGGAATGAGAATAGTCCACGTTACATATAAGGGGTTGCTTAAGGGCTATTTGCACTAATTAAGCATGATTTGAACTTATAAAACCTCTCACATTCTAGTGACGAGACTCACAAGCTTTTACCATACTTGGCCACTTAGGGTGGTTCCTTCTTGTTAATTAGTTGTACAAGTAATATGCAGGATTACACAATAAATGTCATTACTTTTAGTTCTTGGTGTCATGTTGCAAGATGTATCTTTTTTTTGTATGGAAAATACTTTCAGGTGTCTACAATGTAGTAATCATTTATAGCATCACAAAGGTTTTGATTGCTTCGTTTGCGTTGTATAAATGGTTACTTGAACACCTGAAAGTAAGTTGTATTTAATAACCAGAAAAAATCTGCATATAAATCTTCCATAATGACATAAAGAATTGGCAAAAAGTTACATTTTCGTGTAATGAACCAAATCTTACATAATGTAGTTTACAAAGAGCATATAATGGTTATGACATGCAGGGTTGGATTCGGGGTTATCTGGATCCAAGATTCAACTGTTATAGTGATGCCCATATGATATCTAGGATCAAACAATCATTTTTGCTTAATAAATTTATGATTAATGACCAAATTGATGTGAATTATATGATTAAGAAAACATCGTTTATACTGCTAAATGATAAGCTGCTCCTACTTCAAACATCATAATTCATAAACACTATGCCCTGCACTCGATTTTAATGCTTGTTCTGCTTATGTTTATTTAGTAATTAGGATTACCTACTGCAAAGCACCCCATAGGAACTGAGATCAAACTTGCTTTAGCAGATAATTTAGTGAAATGATGGAATCTATATGATTATGAAAGTTTAAGTTTAGTTTATACATATCTCTGAACCATTGCGAATTTCGGTATCTGTAGGTCGGTTTTGAGATGGTAGATGCAATAGCGGAAGCTGAAGATATCTCCATGAAAAGTGTTGCCTATAAAGCTTTTTTCGGGAAAGGTTTGTGCTTTATCCTGCTATCGTTGTCAATCATGTATAGTCTTTAAATATATTCTTCTTTGACACACGAATTCAAAGTTTCTAAATAATATCATAGATCGTTAGTAGTTTGAGGACTATATAACTTGCTGTGCATTTATTCCAATAGTAAAGCAATAAATATGTCTGCCTTATTGTTTGAAATTTTGCTATTATGCTTTGTCCATAAGCAAACATATGTCTTAAAGTTGATGAGGAGACTCGTGCTAACAGATTTCCATTACTTAAATTCTAACAGAAAAATGCTATCAGTTATAAACGTAGGACCATAACTTTCAGAAAAATTGCGTCTTTTTATCTGTAATTATGTGTTTTGATACCCTTAACCATGAGAGTTATGGTTAAAAATTCACTTGTTTGATTGATTTTTTTTGTATAAAAGATAGTAGAAGTGATTATGCATAATCATCACCTGTTTCTCAACCATATTCACCAACCACGTAATGGTGATTGACCTTATCCATAAGGGGGCTTTGTTAAAAGTAAACCACTTTTGTTTATTTTGTATCACACTGAATTGACATTCCATGTTGCTCTTTCGGTATCTTACTGGGGTTGTTCTTTATATGTTAGGGTCGATTGGGAACATTCCGTTACTGCTTGCTAAGCCACAAACGTTCATGAACGTTAGCGGTGAGTCTGTAAGTATGCCCATATAGTTCCCATTTTACTTTTTTCTTTCGTTTTATGCAATTTATTGACTTCTTGTTTTTTTCTACAAGGTTGGAGCAATTGTTTCCTTCTATAAGATCCCACCAAAGCAAGTACTCGTGGTAAAGGATTAAAGTCTCTATTTAGCTTTACTTTTTAGTATCGTTTTTAAATTCTTTGAACTTATGATATGTCATTTGCAGATCTATGATGACTTAGATTTGCCTTTCGGAAAGTTGCGGATGTTGCCAAAAGGTGGACACGGTGGACACAACGGGTAAATACAAAAAGTTCCCAACTTGTTTGCAGAAACATACTTGTTTCACTTTTCTTTTCCTCTATACAATTTAGCATATGCTCTGCATTAGTGCTGACACTAGTACTTGTGTTCTTTGAAGGATGAAGAGTGTAATTAATCACCTCAAAGGCAGCCGTGACTTTCCTCGTCTACGAATAGGTAGGTGCACCACCTTGTAAATTGTTTGCATTAGATGTGAAAAAACCTGACATGTCAGGTGGGCTGTGCACGGCGTAATGGGTAAAAAGGGTAATTATTGATTTGGATCGGGCTGTGCACGGGGTAATGGGTCAAAAAGGGTAATTATTGATTTATATCGGGTTGTTCATGTTAGAGATAAACATAAATCTAACACATTCATATATTGCAATATACTAGTACAGTGCCCGCGCAAAGCGGCGGCGAGTACTTAATGACGATTTTTGAAGCAAACAAATGTTACTATTTTACCTATCAAGTTCGTATTTACATTAATTTAAAATGGTAAAAAAGTTAAAGCAAAATAAACCCGCTAAAAAAGGAAATAAAAAAAGTTGATAAAATTTAACGAAATTGATATTGAATTAAAAAGCACAAAATTTTAGAAAATATGATGAATTTAGATTATGAAAATAATATTTTATCTCAAAATTAAAGATGTTATTTTAATATATTGTTACAAAAGTTTGTTACAAAAAGTTGTTACAAAAGGTTGTTAAGAGGAAGATATATATTTAACAACTTGATTCATATATTAAGTGAAAAAGTCTTAAAATTCAGCCAAAAAAAGTTTGTTACAAAAGTCCCAAATGCTTTATAATATAGTAAGATTCTTAATCCCATAATTTTAAACTAAGGGTACCTATTTGGCTGTCATCAAAACCACAACTTAAGACCACAAACACGTGGTTTCAGCACAGAGAGCTGATAAGAGGGGAATAAGACACAAAAACACATACTGTCTATCTACTTCAGGTCTATTTTATATCTTCTACCATATTTTTATGGCATTTGCCAAAAATGTATCTATTGTGGAAACACAAGAATTTCGACACAAAGACCAAAGCGAGCTATAAAGCCACAAAGATCACACCATATAATCACATAAACCCTCAAAACTTCTTAAAAGAAGCTCTTATTGCTAAAAATAAATGAAACTAGAAACAAAGCAATATCCATGATAGTGGTATGCTTAATGTAGAAATATATCCTCAAAGATTTAAAAAATTACCTCTATATAACACTCGCCTATAAAAAAGAAGTATAGGAAGATCAACAACCCAGGCTTGGTCAAATCTAAATGTGCGTGCCTAATCCGTGGGAACACTTTGCAAAGAAACAATTGTATCCATTTGTGGTCTCTGGTCCCCACCACCCACACATGATAGAGCAGTTTGGAACATACTTTCAACTGCTTCTTCCTCATTTTGTCTTGGTATCCCCACTCTCTTATCTAGTATGTTCTTGTGTTCGTCTTATTTCATTCATCACTCACGTAAACCACTAGGTAGTTGGGCGCCCCTTCACTTATGCTGCTGTTTTTAATAACAACTTCTTTCGTATTTGAATCTCCAAAAAAACAACTCCGAAAGCATAGACATCGTTCCTTGTACTTTCAACATCGCTTTTAAGAGATTGTGGATCGAGATAGTCATTTTTTCCTTCTAGTTTAGATACCTCAACATTAACCAAAATCTAATATAATTGCATTCAAATTCGTGTCTAAAAGAATGTTTCTCGATTTAATATCCCTATTTATTTTTATTGGAGAATGTGAATACTCATGAAGATTGGCATCGACTATCTTCATGAGTATGCATATTCTCCAATAATACATAAGGGATATTAAATCGAGAAACACACTTTTAGACAAGAATTTGAATGCAATTATACCAGATTTCGAGTCAGCGTTGAGGTGCTGTGTCTGATGGACAAACAAACCAGAAGGAAACACATGGCTATTTTGATCCAGAATATCTCAAAGGCGGTGTTTCAAGTACAAATAAGGATGTGTATGCTTTCAGAGTTGTTTTGTTGAAGATTTTAATGGGAAAAGAAGTGTTATAAAAAACAACATGAATGAGGGTGCACCCAACTAGCCAGGTGCTTTACGTGATTGACGAAATTAAATATGGCGAATACAAGCACATACTCGATAAGAGAGTACCAAGAAACAAACGAGGAACAAGCAGTTGAAAGTATGTTGCAAATTGCGACATCATGTGTGGGTGTTGGGGACGAGAGACAACAAATGGGTAAAATTATTGCTACTTTGCAAAGTGTTTCCCATGGATTAGGCACGGACGTTTAGATTTGACAAAGCCTGGTTGTTGATCTTCCAATACTTATTTTTGAGTGAGTGCTATATAGAGACGTAATTTGATACTTCTCAGATGCTATATTTCCACGGTAAGCTGATGACTAGGCAAATAGGTACCCTCAGTTTGAAATTTTTTGATCAAGAATATATCGCAATATAGATTTGCAACGTTTTGACTATATGTAAACTATACACATAGGCAAATTGTTTCCATTTGACCAATTTTTCTTAATACTTCCCCGTTTAACATGTTAGAGATAAAACATAAATCAACACATGTATAAATATGAGTTTGTCAACCTATGTAGGAATTGGGAGGCCACCTGGCAAGATGGAAGCTGCTAGCTATGTTCTTCGCCGATTTAGTAAACAAGAAAGTGAAGAGGTATTGCATTGAGCAGACAAAATAATAGCAGGGTGTTTTTTTTTGGGTAAAGGGGACTCACCCCGGTAAAATAAATAGCAGGGTGTTTGGGATTGCTTATTGGAACCTTCTAATTATTTTTAAAATAAGCACTCCAGATTGCTTATCGTAATATACGATAAACAGCACTGACCTATACTAAACACCTTCTAGATGACCTGATGATTGGTTGTGTCACTTTTATGTTTTGCAGCTGGATTTCACATTTCAAACTGGCATTGAAGCGGTTCGGATTCTGTTACTCCAAGGTTTTGATAAGAGTGCGACATTTGTGAATAGTTTGAAACCCATGAAAGTATAACCATTTTTGAGGCCATTGTGATTTGTTTTGGGACATATAGCGTACAAACTATAGCTCTATTAAAAGCTATAGACTAGCTATCGACTATTGTTAGGTTAATTTGATTAATTTATGAAAAAAGATGTATAATTTGCAAGATAGAGGTGAAATTATGTTTCCTTTGATGGTTCTATAGTTAATGTCGTGGTCTTACAACTTGTGAACTTTTTTCTGTGGTGTTTCTCATGAGAATTGAGAGTATTTTGTTGTGAAATGTATCCGTATACAGCAATGTGCACAAGTGCTGCAGATCACGAAGAAACGCATTTATGTTTGCTAAGATTACCAGGACGACATAACGTTTACTAGAGGATTTTGTTCTTGTTGACTTGAGCTCACCTTTTGATGTATAGTCGCAGCTTACCCCAGTTTTATATCTGCAGTCTACCAGATTTGCATATTTTTGTTCGCGTCACTATTAGTCAACGATACTTGCTTCCATCAAGTCTTTCGTCATCATGGCAAAACATTATGGTTCACTTACAGGATACGGTATTGAAGATCTTTATCAGTGTTCGCGTATGTCTCCGGTCAACGCTCCCGGAGACGTACCCTTCCTCACCTCGTAACCGGAACCCTGGAACATTTAATAAGGGTGATCTATGAACAGTAGAGCATTTAATGAACTAGCATTGGGTTGAGGAAAAAGCAAAAGGCACCCATTCTAATATCCAGGGGGCTTTCGTCCGCCCTTTGGGTAAAGGGAAGCACCACTGCCCTTAGGATAATAAATCCCTCGATTGTGGGGATTTGGCTAACCTAGGTTTTGAGACCTAGTCTACTGATGTGACTACACATCCAGGTATGTATCATGAAGTAGTATAAATACCCCCACATTTAACACACATATCATCTTATTCTCAATACCACCATTAATACATATTCTCATTCTTCGGTGTTCTATACCGAATATCACTTGTGTGACAGTTACTTACTCTCACACCGGAGCTTGGTCCCGGGGTCAAACCCTGGACGAGCTAACGTGCTGCTCTGTGTATCATAGATTCAAGGTCAAGAGACAAGCACACCTTCAAGACTGTCGAGACAAAGTCGCTAGCAGTAGCCTAGCCGGAAGATTTTGTTTCAACAATCAGCAATGATCATCTGTTTGTGATTCGAGTCCCGTTTCATGAGCGGAAAGAAGAGGAACACTCGATGAGCACAGTAAATCCAAAAATGTAGAAACTGTTCGATTCCAAGTCAGAATAGTTTACATCGAGATCAAAGATCGAGCTAACTAACTAACTAACCGCGCAGCGAAAACAAAATAAAAAGTTAGTTATGCAAAGGGGGTGAAATGGGAATATGATGTTTTTGTTCTACTGGTTGAAAGAAAACTAAGGTGACCCCACATGATCCAAAACTCCCTCCAATCCTGATTCTGAGATAGACAAAACACAGAACCTAAAAGAACACATAAAAAAGATGTCATCTGCAATGTCTCTAAGGTCTCCATTCATATCACCTCCATTAAAGCTTACACAATCTTCACAGTCACAGTCACATTCTTATTCAGTTTCCTTAAAACCAACTCAGCAACGTTTTCCTCATCTTATCAGAGCTGAACTTGATCAAAACACGGTTCGGAACATTGATATTGCTATGTTTGTGTTTTATTTACTAAGGTTTATGTTTTGTAAAGTTTGTATTGTTGTTGGTAGGTGGTTGCTGTGGCTGTTGGAGTTGTTAGTGTTGCTTTTGGGATCGGTGTGCCGATTTTCTACGAATCGCAGATTGATAATGCTGTATGTTTTCTGATACGCGTTTTTTTTTGTTTTCCAGTTATCTGTTTTTGTTTATTAGAGTGAAGTTAAGATGTGTTTGCTTAATGAAAATGTCCCAGAAATTTTAAGATATACGACTTTGAGAAACATTTGTGCGATAATCAGTTTCTTTTTAACGGCGTTCGTGTATACTAAAATAGAGTTGTTAAGATCCCATATCATCCAAGTATGAGTGAGTTCTACATATGAACTGATACGAGCCTCCAATGGAATAGGTTCGTATCAAGAGTCTAGCAAGAAGCTGGAAAACAATGAAAATTACATTGTAGTATCTACTATCCATTCTTACCAAACAGGCCGAAATTTCAAACACCTGTGTGTAATCCAAGAAAATCAAAGTGTTTTCAAGCTAGCGTTGTGTCGGACCAGGAAACCAAAATCAGTCACGTTGGGGGAAGCTGTCCAAATTCCACAATTGCCTAATCGTAGCCACATGTTCCGTGGTTTAAGTTGCAATATTGCATCATCACAAACCGGATACCTTGTCGAGTCAAGATCAATTCCCCTGTAGTCAAGATTCCATTGTGTTGGTAATCTTCTTTTTCATGTCTCCGTGTGTGGATATTCATCTTTATACGGATTAATTTATTCCGACGGATTGGATCATCTGTTGAAACTCGCAGTTCTTGATCAATTCTTCTACGCATTTTAGCCATAGAAAACGATTGAGTTTTCAAGAGAGGATTCCCATGTGTCTGCAGCCAGAACAGATAGAGTGAAATTCATTAGCCGATCCATCAGGATATCAGGTCATTTAGATCAATTCTTCTATGATAATCAGTAAGCAGAGAGCATTTAGGTCTTCACTTTAAAGCCTCTTGAATTTTGTCTAGGCCGTCAAATAGTATCTTGGTCATGCCCATTTAGCCTAGTCTGTCCAATACTACTGATCATTATAAGCGGGTTACGTGGGGGATTCTTCCCTACATTGTGTGTGTGGTAGGAAGATTGATATGTCTAAAGCAGTAAAGCTACAGACCAAAGTTTTATTGCTTCTAGAGCATCCTTGTACTTTCGGCGGCAGTACACTGATTGTTTTTTGATACATGATGCTAATAAAAAACTTTTAATGTGATTCTGATGCTATTGGAAGCAAAATTTTAACTGGCTACTGAATTATAGAGCAACTTGTAATTCATTTCCTAACAGCAATTCATGTATTGCAGTCAAAACGAGACAACACGCAACCATGCTTCCCCTGCAATGGAACCGGCGCACGTAAGTAACTCTCGTCCCCCCTCTCCCTCCTATACATTATACTCATAGTCACGTATTTGGGGTGAAACTGCAACCTTGTATCAATTTTAGTTTATAAGTTTCGATGATGTTACTTTAAGATTCTTAGTGAATAAAGATCGGATAATTGTATAAGGAGTCCGCAGAACTATTCATCTTTTTCAACTTTTAGGCAATGTTGATAACTGAAGAAAATTTCCGGTGTCCTAGTAGTCCTTTGGTTACTTTTTCTGTCAAGTAAAGTAAATAATCGAGAAAAAGTTCCGTTATTCCCATGTTTTTTAATCATTTTTTGTGTAAAATTTTGCGTTATACAAACAGTTATTAGAAAGCAAAATTATATGATCTCAGATAGGAACATATATACGAAAATGGTAGTCTTCTAGTGAATATTCAGTAGTTAATCTTATGTTGTTCTCATGTATGTAATGTACTAATTTGGAAAAACAATAAAATTTCTGTTTTTTCAGAATCGTGCAGATTTTGCACAGGAAGTGGTACTGTAACAGTTGAGCTTGGAGGTGGCGAAACAGAAGTGTCAAAATGCATTAACTGTGATGGTGCTGGTGGTTTAACGTGCACCACATGTCAAGGCAGTGGGATTCAGCCTCGATACCTTGACCGCAGGTACTTAATGATATTCGATACTTGTCTCAAATGACGAAAATTTATACTAACAGATTGCATTTTGACCATTTACCAATAACTGGGTCTATTTGGGTTAAGTTTACCACTAATGGGTCAACTCAGTTAAGCAAGCCGCTTAAACAAAAAATAAAGCGGATCAAATGGGTCGCCATATTGTGGAGTTTTGACCGCAGTGGTATACAAATGCATAACAGTGCACAGTTTTCACCTCTAGTTATAACTGACTGAATTTTGTGATTTGCATTGCCAGAGAGTTCAAGGACGACGACTAGACAAAATGTTTTTAGGCAGCATCTTTGGGGGGATTTTGGATATATACGAGTGTAATTATTATCTGATTAACCTCGTTTACTGCAAAGATGAATGAACATCTTTTGTTTGATTGTTTTTTATTTTCTCATGAAGAAAAAAAGAAAATCTACCTTGTATTTTGTCTGTAAATTTCCTAAAAAACTGCCACTCGATCTAGCTTGTTGAGCTTATAACTAATGTTCATTTATTTTCCTCTTTCTGTGTATCGTTAATATAGTATAATCGCTAACCGTGCATTTGAGCGAGTAGATGATCACGAGCTGATCCATCAAGTGAACATAGTAATATGATCGAGCTTAAGCCCCTGTAACGCCAACTGAGGCATGGGATCAAAGGTGTACCTGTTATGTTGCTATAGGCTCAGATCCAATGAGCTTATAAACGTTTGACCGTTAATAGTTGGTTTAGTTCTTGCAGGTAGGTCGAGCCATTATCTAATGGTACGGGCTAGGGTACGGCTGAACCGTCGTGCTCATGCCGTAGGAAAAAATTGTGTCATGTCACCATTTTTTCCTATAACACTAAATCCCACCATAACACAAAAGCGACTTCCTAGTATAGACGTGACGTTTTACAAAAAAAAAAAAAAAAGAATTTGACGACAGTGCGAGAACACTCACAACGCGAGGCACGGTACGGTGCCTCGCGCCATGGGGTTGTGTTTTCGCCCATTATTTGGGCTGGCTATTTCAACGCAAACCTCGAAGATGCCATACACGGTATGGCTTCTTGCATTTTCGTCTGATGTTTACTTTTGCTTCATCTATTATAACTCAGATTATTTTATACGTACTTAGTTTAAAATGTGATGTAGATTAAAAACAATGATAATCAAATCTATTGATTTCAAAAAATATAAAAAGTAACTTTTTCAACAATCTTTGATTTACACGAATACCGATTATTAGGATAAAAATGAAACAATAAAACTTAACCTGAATTTAAGTCAATAAACCAAAGACTAAAAATTTATATTTTTTTTTATTCATAACTTAATAATGAATAAAATAAACCAAAACTTTAATTTTATAAGAAAACTAAATGTGGAAAAAAAATTAACAACTTCTTCTAGAAAAATAAAATAACAAAACTAAAGAAAAAATTGACATGATAACTAAAATACCCTCTTGCATCATTCAAGAAAACTAAACAAAATGTAAACATAAATATTATCTTTCAGCCGACATAAAATAATGCTCCGTCATCAACATGCTAGCTTACTTTTTGCTTCATCTGTTATAATACTTACAAATCTGATTTCACAAAAAGACTATGCAATCGTTTAGACACGACAACGAACGGGTATATGGATGCCTCGTAAGATAAGATTTTAAAACATGAAAATAACTCGGATTATCCAAAATTAAAAAAAAATAATTAATTATTTAGGTATTAACAAAAAAGAAATTTTTTCACTTATAAAAATTATTTCTTTATTAAAATGATATTTCAACAACCCTTTTGTTAAAATTTAATTAATTTTTAATAAAATATAATCTAGCCCAGCCAAACAATTTAAATAATAACTAGATGTTACCCCAGCAAAGCAGCAGTAAACCTTTTCTATATTACTTTTAAAAACCACATTAGATATATAACAATATAAATATTTTAATTTATTGAATCACATTAGATATTTTCTCGGTCTCATAGTTATATTATCGATAAAAAACACGCAGTTTAATTAAAACTATCATGGGCTTGCGTAATACGGCGACGAGTACTTATAATTATTTTTTAGGCTTACAAATATTAATCTCTTATTCATTAAATTTGTATTGTTAAAGTTGTAAGAAATCGAAAAAAACCTCTAAATTTTAATAAATTTTTTAAAAAATTAATAGTTAATAAAAATATAGCAAAATGAATATTTAATTAAAGAGCATAAACTTTTAGAAAATACGGTGAAATTAGATTATAAAAATAATAAATAAATAAAAAGATTTTTCAAATAAAAATATTATTTAAATAGGTTGTTACAAAAGTTTTTTACAAAATTTGTTACAAAAGATTGTTTGAAATAGTTATCTATATCTATACTATTAACCTAACTCTGATCTTAATCCCGAACCTAAAATTACCAAACCTAACTCAAAGCCAAAAATTAATATAATAATGTTAGATTTAAGATATTAGATCATATTTAATAAATTAATCTCATCAATTTTCTCTTTAAAACAAACTTTTGTAACAACATTTGTAACAAACTATTTAAAAACTTTTATTTTTAAACTAAAATATCTTTCTGTTTTTTTTATAATCTAATTTCGCCATATTTTTCAAAATTTCGTGCTCTTTAATTTAACATCTATTTTAATATATTTTTGTTAAATTTTAGTTTTTCATTGATATTGAGTTTATTTTAATTTAATTTATTTTTTTAATAACTTCCATTTACTTTGAATCTATATTTGATGAGTTAAAATGTAACATTTGTTCGCTGAAAAATAGTTATCGGGTACCGGTCGCTGCATTGTGCGGGTATCATACTAGTATTATATAATGTTGATGAAGATATCAACTATTTATTTTATTTAGTAGGAAAAATGTCTGAATTTTTAAGTTGTTATTTTAAAAAGGTTCCCAAATATTTTATATAATAGTATATATATATATATATATATAGAGTTGGGGTAAAATAAAACAATTTTTAAAATAAAATGAATGAGGTGGAACCACATGCTGCCATGTGTCCCCCCTTTTTTTCAAAAAAAATGGTGTCTTTTTGTAATTTATAAAACTTCAGGGGCCGTTTTCAACAATTTTCTTAAACTTATATAATCTGGGTTTTTTTCACACACACATTTGGATCGCCTGTTTCATTTCTACCGTAACCAACCACCATCTTCTCCTCCATTTTCTCCCCATCTTCTCCATCGTGAATCCCCACCTTCCCCGCCTGGTCCATCGTCTTCCCCACCTTCGCCACCACTAACCACCACCTCCCCCGACTTGTTCATTCAAAGATTCAATGGGTTGATTTGATAACCCTATTTCTTTATGTTGATTCACCATTGGACCACCTTCTGTCCACCGTACTTTCACCATCGCACCACCAGCGTCATGTTAACAACCGTTCCCCAGTTGGTGTGTGTTTAGATTCGACCAAAAACTTTAAAAGTAAGCTTTTTTATGTTCTATTTAATTATCGTTGATGAATACAGTATATTGATCTTTGTTTTTACTACTTTCTTAACGAATTTTGAGAGAAAAATAGTTGAAAGAGTATATATGAAACCTGCATACTAGGTGTTTGATAAAATGTCTATATGATTTTTTATAACTGTGATGCGTTAGTTCTAACTGTGATGCTTTAATTCATAATGTGATGCAGTAAGATATACAGTAATGTAGTAGAAATAAAGTAGAATTTAAACCTTAATGTAGTAGAAATAAAGTTTTAATACAGTAAATCATGCATATGAAGAATGTACGTAACCTACTTCATTACAATGCATTAAAATTAAACTGTAATGTAGTAGAAATAAAGCTGTAATGTAGTAAATTATGCATATGAACAACACGAGTAACCTACTGCATTAAATGCATTAGAATTTAAACCTTAATGTAGTAGAAATAAAGTTTTAATACAGTAAATCATGCATATGAAGAATGTACGTAACCTACTTCATGACAATGCATTAAAATTAAACTGTAATGTAATAGAAATAAAAATGCAAGTATCGTAATATATTACAGTGCATTAAAATTAAACAGTAATATATTACGATACTTGCATTTTTATTTCTACTACATTACATTTTAATGCACTGTAATATATTACGATACTTGCATTTTTATTTCTATTACATTACAGTTTAATTTTAATGCATTGTCATGAAGTAGGTTACGTACATTCTTCATATGCATGATTTACTGTATTAAAACTTTATTTCTACTACATTAAGGTTTAAATTCTAATGCATTTAATGCAGTAGGTTACTCGTGTTGTTCATATGCATGATTTACTACATTGCAACTTTATTTCTACTACATTACAATTTAATTTTAATGCATTGTAATGAAGTAGGTTACGTACATTCTTTATATGCATGATTTAATGCATTATAAATTTATTTCTACTACATTAAGGTTTAAGTTCTAATGCATTTAATGCAGTAGGTTACTCGTGTTGTTCATATGCATGATTTACTACATTGCAGCTTTATTTCTACTACATTATAGTTTAATTTTAATGCATTGTAATGAAGTAGGTTACGTACATTCTTCGTATGCATGATTTACTGTATTAAAACTTTATTTCTAGTACATTAAGGTTTAAATTCTAACGCATTTAATGTAGTAGGTTACTCGTGTTGTTCATATGCATGATTTACTACACTGCAACTTTATTTCTACTACATTACAGTTTAATTTTAATGCATTGTAATGAAGTAGGTTACGTACATTTTTCATATGCATGATTTACTGTATTAAAAACTTATTTCTACTACATTAAGGTTTAAGTTCTAATGCATTTAATGCAGTAGGTTACTCGTGTTGTTATATGCATGATTTACTACATTGCAGTTTTATTTCTACTACATTACAGTTTAATTTTAATGCATTGTAATGAAGTAGGTTACGTACATTCTTCATATGCATGATTTACTGTATTAAAAAACTTATTTCTACTACATTAAGGTTTAAATTCTAATGCATTTAATGCAGTAGGTTACTCGTGTTGTTTATATGCATGATTTACTACATTGCAACTTTATTTCTACTACATTACAGTTTAATTTTAATGCATTGTAGTGAAGTAGGTTACGTACATTCTTCATATGCATGATTTACTGTATTAAAACTTTATATCTACTACATTAAGGTTTAAATTCTAATGCATTTAATGCAGTAGGTTACTCGTGTTGTTCATATGCATGATTTACTACATTGCAACTTTATTTCTACTACATTACAGTTTAATTTTAATGCATTGTAATGAAGTAGGTTACGTACATTCTTCATAGGCATGATTTACTGTATTAAAACTTTATTTCTACTACATTAAGGTTTAAATTCTAATGCATTTAATGCAGTAGGTTACTCGTGTTGTTCATATGCATGATTTACTACATTGCAGCTTTATTTCTACTACATTACAACTTTATTTCAACTGCATGCAAGTTTTAAATTCTAATGCATCACATAATATATATTGATACTTTCATATATAATTCTTGAACTATTCTACAGGTAAAAAGGAAAAGGAAAAAACCCAGGGGACAAAGGAAGATGCATTTAACAAGCTGCAAACAGTATATAGCTTCCTCTAATACCAAATGATATACTCTAATTGAAAGATGAAATGGTGCAAGGATGTATTGGGCGCGCAACAGGATTCTTGGAAGATACTTGTGCATCATTTAAAATAATGTTTAAATTTTACTATATGTAATACTTTGATTGTCTAATATGATGTAGTGTATATTTTAATGATGACATTGTTCGTTTGTAATCATATTTTATATTTTACTACATTATTATTGTTTATTTTACTGCATTACCATATTTCATTCTACTATATTATAGTTATATTTTAAGACATTACAATTATATTTTACCGCATTGTATTCTTATAATTTACATATAACTGAGAGCAGTATAATATAATTGAATGAGTAAAAATAAACACTAATGTAGTAGGATATAATCCTATAATGCAGTAAAATAAGGTGATATTTAATGCATTATAGCTATATGCTACTGCATTGCTGTTATTTTATATTCTATTACATTACATTTACTTGTTACTGTTATTTTATTATAGAAAAGGAATGATACACTAACAAAATAACTGTTGTAGGATATAAAATAACTAAAATGCATTAGAACATAACTATGATGAGACAAAATCCTGAAATGTAATATATTTAACGTTGTGATGCACTAAAACACATTCAAATAAAAAAACTACAACGTACTCATGTTTACACTGAAGCTGTAACATATAATCATAATTTTATTTCTAAAAAATGACAAAAAAATTGAAAAACAATTTATATTCGGTGTATAGATTCTCTTAAGCTAGCCTTCTTCGACATATCTTGTGTCTTTGTTTTCTTCGATACAAACAATAATTTATACAACTCGTAGAACTGGAAGTGTGGCCTCATTTATCTCCATATGCCGAACAACCCCTTCTCTTGGTTAGTCCTTCAACAGTTACTTCAGTTCTTCGCTTTATCATTTTGTACCCTAGATTATTGATTTTAACCTTCATCTGAAACTTATAAAAGATATAATTCAATAGAAGATAAACTATAATTCAGTAGAAGCTAAACTACAATTCGGTAGAACATAAACTATAATTCAGTAGAACATAAACTATTATTCAGTAGAAGATAAATTATAAATCGGTAGAACATAAACTATAATTCAGTAAAACATAAATATAATTCAGTAGAAGATAAACTAAAATTCAGTAGACAATAAACTATAGCTCGGTAGAACATAAACTATAATTCAGTAGAACATAAACTATAATTCAGTGGAAGATAAACTATAATTAGGTAAAACATAAACTACAATTTAGTAGAAATAAAGTTTCAATGCATTAAATCATGCATATGAAGAATGTACGTAACCTACTTCATTACAATGCATTAAAATTAAACTGTAATGTAGTATAAATAAAGCTGCAATGTAGTAAATCATGCATATGAACAACAGAGTAACCTACTGCATTAATTGCATTAGAACTTAAACCTTAATGTAGTAGAATTTTTTTTAATGCATTAACTCATGCATATGAAGAATGTACGTAACTTAGTTCATTACAATGCATTAAAATTAAACTGTAATGTAGTAGAAATTAAGCTGCAATGTAGTAAATCATGCATATGAACAACACGAGTAACCTAATGCATTAAATGCATTAGAATTTAAACCTTAATGTAGTAGAAATAAGTTTTTAATACAGTAAATCATGTATATGAAGAATATACGTAACCTACTTCATTACAATGCATTAAAATTAAACTGTAATGTAGTAGAAATAAAGCTGCAATGTAGTAAATCATGCATATGAACAACACGAGTAACCTACTGCATTAAATGCACTAGAACTTAAACCTTAATGTAGTAGAAATAAAGTTTTAATACATTAAATCATGCATATGAGGAATGTACGTAACCTACTTCATTACAATGCATTAAAATTAAACTGTAATGTAGTAGAAATAAAGCTGCAATTGTGTAAATCATGTATATGAACAACACGAGTAACCTACTGCATTAAATGCATTAGAATTTAAACCTTAATGTAGTAGAAATAAAGTTTTAATGCATTAAATCATGCATATGAAGAATGTACGTAACCTACTTCATTACAATGCATTAAAATTAAACTGTAATGTAGTAGAAATAAAGCTGTAATGTAGTAAATTATGCATATGAACAACACGAGTAACCTACTGCATTAAATGCATTAGAATTTAAACCTTAATGTAGTAGAAATAAAGTTTTAATACAGTAAATCATGCATATGAAGAATGTACGTAACCTACTTCATGACAATGCATTAAAATTAAACTGTAATGTAATAGAAATAAAAATGCAAGTATCGTAATATATTACAGTGCATTAAAATTAATCAGTAATGTAGTAGAAAGAACAATGCAAGTGACCTACTGCATTACAGTGCATTAAAATTTAACTGTAATGCAGTAGAATAAAATTTGCTTATTATTATTAAAATTTTACCAAATCACATGCATAGTATTAGTTTTACTCCATCATAATATTAATTCTACTCAATCATAGTGTTAACTACTCCATCACAGTTATAAGTTTACCAAATAACTTTTATATCAAAGAGAACTTTATAGTTCTCATTGAGACATTATATCAAACACATTTTATACATCAATCATAAACACATACTTGCACAAAACCTTATACATGTTTGATATCCTATTGCTTCATCCACCACCATTGCCATCGACGGCCATTAGTTGTATCTCTTTTTGGATCGTCGTCACCATCTCCGATCTTCAAAACCATTGATGAGATGATGTAAATGTACGAACCATCTCGATGCGCTGTTGAATTTGTTTGATTCGAGAGGATTCAGTAGGTTAGATTTGGTGGATTTGGTGGACTTGAGAGGATTCAGTGTACTGTGTTTTTTGATCGGTGTGAAGTGTGTGTTTTTTGATCGGCCTAGTTGGGTGTGTTTTAATTTTCATTATTTTTAACATTTACCCTTAAAGTTTGAGAGTTTACAAAAAAGACACCATTTTTTTTTATCAAATTAGGTGATTTTGATCCAAGGGTTGAGATTTCACCTCATTTATTTTATTATAAGTTTTGTTTTAGAATAACCCCACTCTATATATATATATATATATAGATATAGATATATAATAGTTATAGATACTATTTTTCAGTTTTTCTTCACTTACCTTCTATATAATAATAATATAACTTTTAATTAATTACCTAGTAATTTACTACTGTATAAATTTAAATTATATTCCTTATTAGAACCTGTCTGTCCGAAACTAACACACTACACCTGAATCAGTATTTAAAGCCCTAGCTAATTCTTTAATCTCGAAATTCGTTTCAATTCCTTTTTTATTTTATAAAATTAATTACATATTCCTTCGATTCGCATCTTCCTCTATCGATTAAGGTTTTTTTTTTTTTTTTTTTTTATCTCTGCCTTTTGCTTATTTTGGCTTATTTAACATAAGCCTCAACTTTTTCGCTTATTTAGAGAGACTTATTCACTTATATAAGTTTATTCTGATATAATAATAGACTTATATAAGCTCACAAGTCTCCAAATAAGATTATAATTTCGGGATTTTATCAAATATAACCCCAAATATGGCTTATATAACATAAGCCCTACTTTTTTTTTTTTGGCTTATATGGAAACTTAGGCGCTGATAGAAGTAATAAACTTATATAAGCCCATAAGTCTCCAAATAAGACACCAAATTGGAGCTTATGTTATATAAGCCGATATAAGCTTAAGTTATATAAGCAAAAACAAACACCCCCTTATTATCTGATATAATAGACTTATATAAGCTCACAAGTCTCCAAATAAGATTATAATTTTGGAGTTTATGAAATATAACCCCAAATATGGCTTATTTTCGGCTTATATAGCATAAGCCCTAATTTTGTGGCTTATTTGGAGACTTAGGGGCTTATATATGTCTATTATGATAGTAATAAACTTATATAAGCCCATAAGTCTCTAAATAAGCGACAAAATTGGAGCTTATGTTATATAAGCCGAAATGGGCTTACATTATATAAGCAAAACCAAACACCCCCTTATTATCAAAGCAAGAAGATTTTTTATTGTTTGGATTTGTTTCATTGGCTTATTATTAGCAGCTTATGTTAATGCTTTTTTAAGGTGCTTTTTTAATTCATTTATTATAAATTAGCTTATCAGTATTTGGATTAGTTAATTTGATTGTTATTCGATTGCTTATTTTGGCTTATATCTCAATTTTGTGGCTTATTTACAGACTTGTTGGCTTATATAAGCTCATAAAACTCCAAATAAGATAGGGGCTTATATAAGTCTATTATGATATAATAAACTTATATAAGCCCATAGGTCTCCAAATTAGCCACAAAATTGGAGCTTATGTTATATAAGCCGAAAGGGGCTTACGTTATATAAGCCAAACCAAACACCCCCTTATTATCAAATCAAGAAGATTTTTTATTGTTCGGATTTGTTTAATTGGCTTATTATTAGCAGCTTATGTTAATGCTTCTATTTTATATTTGTCTTTAGATGGATCAGATTTCTTCTAGTGGCTCTGTATGTAACGGTTTCCCTCCGTTATCCTCGAGATACCCGTGGCTGTTTTCCCAGATCCTAGATGACCAAGAAAACACCCTCTTTTTCTACACCTTACCTAACGACCACCTGCCTCATTATCGGTGTCGAATCCCTGAGTTGCTTAAGGAACGTATCCGGGGATTTTTTCATGGTTGGACGATACTTTCTAACCATCCAAACAACAATAAATGGTCTCTTTGGAACCAAGAGACTTCTAAGATCATACGTCTCCCCACCTTGGTTTTGAAAGATGGACGGTACGACTCTATTTGGGAGTGTTGTTTGTCAGCCCCTCCCGATGATCCGAGCTCAGTTCTTCTGTTAACAAGAACCAATAAACAAACCTTTGTATTCATCCGGGTAGTTGGTAAAAGAAAGAAGTTTAGATGGACCGAAATGTCTTACGCCAATCAGCTCAAGAGAATTACATTTGACGGTAGATTGTTAACTAATCTAAGTTATTGCAACGGTAGAGTATATGCCTTAAATGCCGATGGCAGTTTTGATTTTTTTGTCATACATGTCGACATAGTGGTCGATGAGGAAGATGTGGTGATAAAATTAATGCTATTCGGGCTATCCCCATGCCCTCCTTCCGGTCCTCGTGGTGGGGCTTCGGCTAAGTATTTGAAAGGGATTTCTAATAAACTGTTCTTCATTCGTATCTTTTTTGAAGATTGGGAACGCAGAATACCTGCTCGTGTGTTTGTGTTTGAATCAGACATGGCTTCTATAGATTGGGAGAAAAGGGAATGCCTCAAAAACTGGGTTTTAACTGATTTGGTGTATGAAAATCCCCGCCTAATTGATGAAAGAACACGCAACCTGAGGTCTGAAACTTGGAAAGTTATTAGTGACCTCAAAAACGCTACTTTTCTTGTGAATCTTGCTCGTGATCACTCAGTGTCTTATACACGAGTAATTGCCTCAGACGCAGCAGGAGGAGGTTTTATACACATTCGTGGAGAAATGGGCGAAACAATTTACTCGTACCATGTAAAAACCGATACCATCTCCCTGTTTCATATACCCTCTCCTATGTTGCCGACAAGCCAATTGTCATTGTGGGAATGCAGGTATTGCCTCTCATATGCGTTTTATAAATATTTTTTTATTTGTCCTGTTTTATTATGAGTCATTAAAAGATGGTTGTTTTTATAAATATCTTTGTATTTTCATACCAGCTCTCTTGATATATAATTATTTTTAAACATAACACTCTTTTACATATTTTTTGTGTGTCGATAAAGTATCCAGTTTGAAATTCTAGTTCGGTTCTAAGTGGATTCTATTTTCAAAATAAACCAAATGGGACATTAGTCTCTTTAATGACTTGTATGTACAATAAAAGGTATAATGACTAAAACTAGATTAATAAAAAGTATGTTGATATTCTATTAAAAAAAACTGAAAAAGTTACCTTTTTCTAGTGTTGTGTTAAGGGGTGGGAATTGGGTCGGGTCAACCGGGTTCGGGTCAATTCGGGTCGGGTCAAGACTCAGAAAAATCATACCCGAACCCGAGCCTAATTAGAACTCGGGTCAGTCGGGTTCGGGTCAATTCGGGTCGGGTCAATTTGAGTCGGGTCAACTCGGGTTCGGGTCAACCCGAGTATAAGTAAAATATTAAAAATTGGCTTATTTAAGTATATTTACAAGGTAAAATGTGTTAAAAAAACTCGGGTCAAGTCGGGTTGGTCGGGTTCGGGTCAAGTCGGGTCGGGTCAATTCGGGTCAAGGCTAAAAAATATAATCCCGAACCCGAGCCTTATTAGAACTCGGGTCAATTCGGGTCAACCCGAATATGTTTTTGAACCAGAGTGACCCGACCCGAATAGGCTTATTCGGGTTCGGGTTCGGGTCGGACCCGAATAGGCTTATTCGGGTTCGGGTCGGATTCAGGTCAACTTTTCCGACACCCCTAGTTGTGTTGCCTATTTTCTTTTTGTTGAATATAAAAAAAATGACTTTTGTTAATAGGATGGATGAATAATGTAGGGTAAAATGGTGTCAAATGTCAAATCACACACAAACTCTAAATAGTAACTAGTTAGTCGCATCTTAGGTAATAATCCCCCGAAAAAGAAAGAACTTTTTGTGGGAAATTTGTCTTAATCTGCTATTCATGCAGGCTAAAAAGTGATCATGGAGAAGCTGAATGTATAATTGATTCTAAAGTAGAGATGGAAAACAACAATGATACGTTATTAACGTCAGGGGTTAAATCCAATGAATCAGACCTTCTTAATGTTCCGTTTGATATCTTGGGGACAATTATGGAGTCTTCTGTTGGCGTTGAATACCTGAACTTTCGTGCTACATGCAAAGAATGTCATTTAGCAGCACCTTTGGTAAATTGGTGCAACGATACATCAGTACGGAGATTACAAACGTATTCAGTCGTTTCACCCTGGTTGATGGTGGCAAACAAAAAACGAGGTATCATGACCTTTACTGATCCCGTGTTGGGTAACAACTACTTTTTGGAGAAACCCAATATATCAATTGTTTATGGAAAATTGCATTGTTCCAAGTTTGGATGGTTATTGTTTGAAAGCTACGCGTTGAATCTCTTGGTATTCTTCAACCCTTTCACAAATGTTATGAAAGAGCTTCCGCCCCCGGATTATGGCGTGGATAGCTGTTGTTTTTCAGCACCACCTACTTCCCTTGATTGTATAGCTGTTGGATTAATAGATCTAGAGTCTGCTTGGCGTGTTGACATCGTCTATGTGAATCGGGAACGAATGTGGCGTACACTTAATCTTGGCCCTAATCCAAAAACTATCTGTTTTTCAACTTTTTACGGTCGAGATTATTATGGCTTGTGTGAACAAGGAGAACTTCTTGTTATCAGTAATTTGGACAAAGAAGATTATTCTTGGAAGCTTGTTGAAGCCGGAGCTCCTAAAGGCTCCTGCATAGCGTCTACTCAGTATTTCTTAACGAATTGCGATCAACATCTTTTGCTGATTAGTGTGGCCGAATATGGAGGACATGTTGAGGTTTTCAAGCGCAACGAACAAGAATGGGAAAAAATAGATTCTGTAGGTAAGCACATGATTTTTGTTTGTGGCACAACGTGTCTCTGCATTGAAGCTAAAGTACCAAAGATGGAGAATAAGATCTTCTTTCCACGGCTACAGACCAAGAACAGGAAGGTAGTGTTCTATTCGCTCGACACATGCAAGTACCACACATTTGATGGCGAAAGCATTCAAGAACACGCAGGGGGTTTCTATGGAACTACATATTATCTCTCCCGTAATGCTTGGATTGAACCAAGTTGGTCATAGGTGACTCATTTAACATTCAAACTAGGTTTCAACCTCATATTTAAGTATCTGTCTACTAGGATTTTTATCTTTTAGCATATTAATCCCATGAACACTCTCATCTCCCAAATCTCGTAGCATAGACTAACTATTCTTATCCCCTCACAACTTTTCACTACGATCATTATTATATTTTAGATTATGATGCTTACTTTGGTTGTCATTATTAGCAGCTTTCTTATTCCATTGTTGTCTAGGATACACAACACTAGTACTTGGCTGAACAGGTTTCTTACTTCTATTATTGTCATCTCTGTGCTCGACTTTCTTATTCACATAAGTCTGAGGATTTTGCATTCTAAGCTTGTTCTGCACAAAACCATCTAACAGCATTCCCTGTGATTATGACTAAACACCACAGTAATAGTCTTACCAAGCTTCCATAGGAACATCAAACAGCTTAACCGAAACAGGAATTTAAGTAGGCTCAACCTTATTCATTCCTAGGCTAGGACCCGATCTGCACACCATAAGTGGTTTACCATTCACAATCAAGGACTCTGCTCAGCCAGCTACAGAACTCATAGCCTGCTTATTACTAAATTTGAATAACCACCTACCATTCCCATTATCCACAATCTACTCCGCATGCTTCTTAAGTGATAGTTTAATCTGGCAGTATCACAATACGACCTACAAGGTGACGAGACAAAGTTAATTCCAGTTTCTTACTACCTATCTCAACAAGCTTTTCTCATCAAACACTACTACCTCATTACCAATCTCATTGAACACAGTAGGTACATACACCAGATCTAATTCATGTTCCTCTTTCTGTACATTGTTAATATCGCAAAATCACTACATGTGCATTTGAGCTAGTAAATGATCACGAGCTGATCCATCATCGAGCTTAAGCCCATGTAATGGCAACCGAATCATGGGATCAAAGGTGTACATGTTATATTGCTATAGGTTCAGATCCAATGAGCTTATAATCGTTTGTATATGCACACCCTAATCTGCACTAAAACAGTAAATCGTAAGTAAGATTAAATTACCGGTAAACAAGTTGAGTCATTTGTTGAGTCATAAATGACCTCAGATGGACATAACGTCTGCACTGCTCTTAAAATGAGCAAGGCACGCCCAGCAGATATGTGCCCTGCATCTGCACTCAACATGGTTGCACCCATCAATCTTCTCTATGGTGAACCTACAAACAAGGCAGTGTTTCACATCTTCTTTATCCTTCATCCACTCCTTCAAAGAAAGATCGGGGTCCCGTTTAAACTCCTTGTACATTTCACACGACAAGAACGGTTGGTTTTCCAGGTGACATCTAGTACAAGTCTCAACAGAACACACCCCACAAGCAAATGGTCTCCCGGGATTTTCTCCTTGTGCCACTTGATATACTGAAGGAAAGTCTGGTGAAGGGCAAACCCGGTATTTCCCGCAGCTATATTCCACAAACGGCCCTAAATAAGCTCGGAAAAGTTCATCCATCTCTTCTGTTCTTAAAAATGACCTAAGGTCAACGAGTAAGATCTAGGCGCTGCAACCCTCATGTGCACAACAAATTGGGAAACTGTTGCTGGGGTTATTTATTACAGATTCACATTGTAAAACTAAACAGCCTCTACAAAACTCATGGTTACAGCTTTCCAGACGGTAACCATCTTCAACCTCACAGCGACATATGGGATATGAGGATATTGGCTTTGGAACGTTTGACTAGGAATAGAACCTGTTTTTCCAACTTCTAGTAGTATTTCTTCAACATTTTGTCTCAGTTCTTTACTTCCACGAAAGGAGATGGTGTGGTATGGCGTGTTTATAGAGAAGTCAGATCCAGGAAATGTTTCTTTAAGCCCGTGAAGGTCAGGCCCGAACTTTTCAACCACTTCCTTCATTGCACAGGAAGTGGTACTGTTTGAGCTTGGAGGTGGTGAAACAGAAGTGTCAAAATGCATTAACTGTGACGGTGCTGGTGGTTTAACGTGCACTACATGTCAAGGCAGTGGGATTCAGCCTCGATTCCTTGACCGCAGGTACTTAATGATATTCAATTCTTGTCTGAATGATGAGAACTTATAGTAACTTGTGACAGAATTTTGACCATTTACCAATATAACTGGGTCTATTTGGGGTTATATTTGGCCACTAAAATGGGTCAACTTTGTTAAGCAAAAGGCTTAAACAAAAAATAAAGCATATCAAATGTGTCAAATTGTTGAGTTTTGACCCAAGTGTATAGAAATGAATAACAAACCCTTAAAACTTGAATCGGATTACTCGTAATAAAAAAGTTCGATATTTTTTGGTAATAATACAATTTCTGCAAATCTCAAAAATAAGGATCCAGTTTTGAACTACATTAAACGTTATTCGTTTATACGGTTTTGAATTGTGTGATTTGCATTGCCAGAGAGTTCAAGGACGACGACTAGACAAAATGTTTTTAGGCAGCATCTTTGGGCGGATTTTGGATATATACGAGTGTAATTATCTGATTAAACCCGTTCACTGTGAAGATGAATGAACATCTTTTGTTTGATTGTTTCTTCTTTTCTCATGAAGAGAAAAAGAATTCTGCGTAAGCAGGATTATTATATACTTATTTTTCTGTAAATTTGCTGAAAAACTAGTAGATGACCACGAGCTGATCCATCACGTGAGCACTTGAGCTTATAACTAATGTTCATTCATGTTCCTCTTTATGTACATTGTTAATATATCATAATCAGTAAATGTGCATTTGAGCTAGTAGATGACCACGAGCTGATCCATCACGTGAGCATAGTAGTATGATCGAGCTTAAGCCCGTGTAATGGCAACCGAAGCATAAGGTGTACATGTTATATTGCTATAGGCTCAGATCCAATGAGCTTATAATCGTTTGTAAACATATTGCTATACAATAATACCACACATAAGGCCATTGCATTGGAGGCTGCTCTAAGAATGAATATGTTTACAAGCGTTTGTATATGCACACCCTGATCTGCACTAAAACAGTTAAGCGTAAGATTAAATTGCCGCTAAACAAATTGCGTCATGAATCGACATCAAATAGACATAACAGTCTGCACTGCTCTTAAAATGAGCAAGGCACGTCCAGCAGATATGTGCCCTGCATCTGCACTCAACATGGTTGCACCCATCATGGTGAACCTACAAACAGGGCAGTGTTTCACATCTTCTTTATCCTTCATCCACTCCTTCAAAGAAAGACCGGGGTCCCGCTTAAACTCCTTGCACAGTTCACACGACAAGAAAAGATGGTTTTCCAGGTGACATCTAGTAGAAGTCTCAGCAGAACACGCCACAGAAGCTAACGGTCTCCCAGGATCTTCACCTTATGCCACTTGATACACTGAAGGACAGTCTGGTTAAGGGAAAAACCGGTATTTCCCGCAGCTAGATTCCACAAACGACCCTAAAGAAGCTCGGAAAAGTTCATCCATCTTTTCTGTTCTTAAAAATGAACTGTCAACCAGTAAGATCTTGGCGCTGCAACCCTCATGTGCACAACAAACTGGGAAACTGTTGCTGGGGTTATTTATTACAGATTCTCATTGTAGAACTAGACAGCCTCTACAAAACTCATGGTTACAGCTTTCCTGATGATAACCATCTTCAACATCACAGCGACATATGGGACATGAGGATGTTTGGCTTTGGAACGTGTGACTAGGAATAAAACTTGTTGTTTTTCCAACTTCTAGTATTTCTTCAACATTTAGTCTCAGTTCTTTACTTCCACGGAAGGAGATGGTGTGGTGTCGGGTGTTTAGAGAGAAGTCAGGATCCAGGAAATCTTTCCTTAAGCCCGGGAGAAGATCCCCCACACACCCATATTTAACAAAGGCTTCATGAATCACTCCACACCATCCATCATTAAATGATCTAACGGCTGTGATTAAACAAACCTTTCTTATAACCAAACTTTATTTTTAAAAAAAAGAAAAGAAAAAAAAATGGATCGGGATATTAACCACTGGCAACCACCACAACAACCACCTAACCGCCGACCAACACAACAACCTCATCTCCCAACTTTTTTCCGGCGACCACCACAACCAACCCCCGTTTCCCAATGACCACCACAACCAAACCCACCTTCTTCCCGCGACCACCACAACAAACCCACCTTCTTCCCGCAACCACCACAATAAACCCACGTTTTTCCGGCGACGTCCATACCAAACCACTCTTTTCCGGCGATCTCCACTCCAACCCACCTTTTCCATACATATATGAAGCTGATGTCAATGTTATTGAAGATGCATATAGCTGTTGTTTGTAATATAGGTAAAGTACATGTTGTTTGTAATATAGGTAAAGTACATGTTATGATTGTTTATGCACACCATGTGTTTGATGAAGTGACACAATGATAATCACATGTGATTTAGCAAGTTCTAAGTTATGAAACATTTAATTGTCTACAGAAGAAGGCAAAGAGATGATTGTACAAGAAGAAGACAAAGTAATAACCTACAAGGTTAGTGAAACATTTAACTGAGAATGACTCATACATGAGTCACTGTGACTCATGTAGTGTGACTCATGCATGAGTCAGTGTGACTCATGCATGACTCAGTGTGACTCATGTATAAGTCACTGTGACTCATATATAAGTCACTATGACTCATGTATGAGTTAGTGTGACTCATGCATGAGTCAGTGTGACTCATACATGATTTATGCTCACTTATTAACTTGTTTCATGTTTATGTTCAAGGTTCTCCGTAATCCTGGAGATGGATCAGTTGAGTGTACGTGTAGGCATTTTATGCGTTATGATTTTCTTTGTCGCCACATATTTTGTGTTTTGAAAAACCGTGATATTGAAGATATTCCAGAGAAGTATATTTTAAGGCGTTGGAGAAGGAATTTGATGCCACTTTCATTAAGAAGAAACACAAGCAGATACGGAGAGAAGAACGAAACAATTTAGAGACTAACAAATGAGGCTAACTTCCACATAGACGAGTGCTTGTTTTGGTTGAGTAAAGATGCAGAAAAGTAGGAGAATCAAATACAACAACTACTTCAAGTGTTGAAAACATGTGTTGAATATCTGATTTAATTTTCTGTTTTTCTTTTATTGAAGTGTTGAAAACATGTGTTGACTATTTGATTTAAATTTATGATTTCTTTTATTGAAGTGTTGAAAACATGTCTTGAATATGTGATTTGAATACTATGTATTGAATATCATGAGTCACCTGACTCATGCATGAGTCGCCCGACTCATGCATGAGTCGCCCGACTCATGCATGAGTCATATAAATTTGCAAGTGTTTATAAACACTTGTACATTTGATTGTTGTCATTTCTACACTTAATACAGTTTTATAAATATGTAAAAGTGCTTTTAACAGTTAAAACATATTTTGAGTCATTATGACTCATGCATGAGTCATATAATTTTGCAAGTGTTTATAAACACTTGTACATTTGATTCTTGTCATTTCTACACTTAATACGTAAAAGTGTTTTTTTATAGTTAATACATATTCTAAGTCATTATAATACATATTCTGTCATTATGGCTCATGTATGAGTCATACTGACTCATACATGAGTCACATGACTCATGTATGAGTCACCTGACTCATGTATGAGTCACATGACTCAAGTATGAGTCAAAGACACTTATGATTCTCAGACACCCAAAAACATACTACTATGATTTTTAAAACATACTACTTAAGATCATAAGTCAGTGTGACTCATGTATGAGTCACTGTGACTCATACATGAGTTACTCATATATCATACAATTCCCGACTCATATAAAAAGGGTCTGTGCGAAAACAAACGTAGGATATAAAAGGTAACACTTTTTCATTATATATACAAGCAAAAGGGTACAATAAAGAACTACAAAAAGAAAGTGGGAAAGGGAAACTAGTTACAGACTTAACACCTTAACAAAGTTATTGTCCCAAACCTATATTCAAATAGACAACACATAAACACAAGACAGATTAATCATCATCATCGCCCCTATTGTTACTACGTGAGTCCATCATGATCGAACTTGAACCAACAGCATGCTACAAATCTGAGAGAGAGAATCACCACCTTTGAGAGCATAACCCGGGGGACTAAGAAAACAACTCATTAGTAGGAAACCTTTTAGGACGTGCAAGTAAAGGCATCTGTCACTGTGCGACGAGCTTAAGCTGGAGCTTTCTCCAACTGTAGTGCTACGGTGGTTGTTGTTTATCCTCTTCGATGTCCTGCCCTTGGTAGTTTTTGTAGTATGGCGATATGCACATAACTTGGCTACTAAATCAGTTGCATCCTTTGCAACATTCACAGCAACAAACCTGGATCAGAAAACAAATGAAGCTTTTGCTCAATAATAGATAATGACTCATAATGAGTCATAATAGAAAACAAATGAAGCTTTTGCTCAATAGATAATGACTCATAATGATTCATAATAGAAAACAAATGAAGCTTTTACATGAGTCACAGTGACTCATACATGAGTCACAACGACTCATACATGAGTCACAACGACTCATATATGAGTCACAACGACTCATACATGAGTCACAGCGAGTCATAGCGAGTCATAATCTGTAATCATAAGTCACACTTCTATAATCAGCTTATCAGCTACAGAAATCGACCCAACTTCCATAAAAATGCTCACTCATAAATTGAAACTTGCTAAAGCACATGTGATTATCATTGTGTCATTTCATCAAACATATGATGTGCATCAACAATCATAACATGTGTTTTACCTAGAGTATATATGAAATCTTCTAATTAAAATCAAAATGAAACAAAAACATAAAAACAAGCATAATCAAAATAACTTACAATCATCGACATGAAACTTAGCTTTAAAAATTAAGGTTTTGTAGTGTGGATTTGATTAGGATAATGTGGATCTCGTCGTGGTTGTTGCTGGTAGTTGTTAGTGGTGGTGTTGCTGGTTGGTGGTGGGGCGGTGGTGGGAGACGGTGGTGGGAGGCAGTGGTGGTTGGTGGGTGTTGTGTTTTCAATATATACGGTGGAAAAAAGAGAGGGGTTTTGTTTATTTTTCTTTAATCTGGGCTGTTGGATGTAAAATTGTTGGATGGTGGGGATTAGTCCATGAGGACTTTGCAAAAAAGAGGATTGCATAGAACTTTTAGCGTTGATATTGTTGAAACAAAATCCTCCGGCTAGGCTATTTCTAGCGACTTTGCCTCGACAGTCTTGAAGGTGTGCTTGTCTCTTGACCTTGAATCTACGATACACAGAGCAACACACGTTAGCTCGTCCAGGGTTTGACCCCGGGACCAAGCTCCGGCGTGAGAGTAAGTAACTGTCACACAAGTGATATCCGATATTGAATACCGAAGAATGAGAATGTATATTAATGGTGGTATTGAGAATGAGATGGTTTGTGTGTTAAATGCAGGGGTATTTATACTACTTTATAGTGCATACCTGGATGTGTAGTCACATCAGTAGACTAGGCCTCAAAACCTAGGTTAGTCAAATCCCGACAATCGAGGGATTTGTTGTCCCAAGGGCGGCGGTGCTTATCTTTACCCAAAGGACGGACGAAAGCCTCCTGGATACTAGGATGGGTGCCTTTTGCTTTTTCCTCAGCCCAATGTTCGTTCATTAAATGCTCTACTGTTCACAGATCGACCTTATTAAATGTTCCAGGGTTCCGGTTACAAGGCGAGGGAGCGTACGTCTCCGGGGGCGTTGACCGGAGGCATACGCGAACCTGTCCCCCCAGTATCATAGCGTTAGGAAAAGCTAAGAGTGTGATACTTAGAGTACGCACTCTTCAAACAGTAACGGGTCCAATTAATGCGAGCCGCCTCTTTGACTCCGCATTAATTAGTTTTGTCTTCTGGGTCTTGGGGTTGTCGGCCACTTACGACCTTGGTTTTCGTTCTTTGACTCACGATCTGCTTCCACGTGGCCATCTTTCTTTCAACGGTGTAGATTTGTCTTGGGAAATTGTGCACGTCCCTTCAGTGCCCCCTTTTTCTAGTATAAATACCTGTCTGACTTTCATTTTCTTTACACTCTTTTCCTCTCCTGTTTCCGCCATTGTTGTTCTTCCTTCCGGAGTCATCTTTTAGCAGGTGTGCCCCTCTTCCTACTCCAATTTTTGTTCGTATTATAGTTATGTCTACTAGTAGTTCCGACGAGGAGGCTTCCTTTCGTGATCCAAAATGCGATATGCATATTAGGGTTTCCACTTTGACTGATGACGACCTCAAGAAGATACGTAGAAAATATCTTATACCGAATGAGCTTCGTCCACGATTGCCTGACCCGCTTCTTACTATGAACAATCTTCCAGAACGATTCATTGGGATTTATGAGGATTATCTGAAGCATGGAGGGCTTCAGATTCCTTTCTCTACCTTTTTCTTATCTGTGTTAAGATACTTTCTTGTGCACATTTCTCAATTAGTTCCTATGAGTGTTAACCGTGTTACTATGTTTGAGATTCGCTGTCGAAGTTTGAATATACCTTGCTCGGTGACTTTATTCCGTGTCTTTTATAAGTTGGGTAAGCAGGGTCATTGGTTCTCATTCGAAAGCCGGTGGCCTGCTCGGTATAGCAAATGCTTGACGGAGACCACATCTAGTTTAAAGCTTTGGAAACACAAGTGGTTTCTTATTGACCGGAGGGCCATCCCTCATGCTATGCCTTGTAGGGACAGAGATACTGACGTCCATGACGACTTTCCCACCAACTTCCATGCAGATCATGCTAAAATGCTTGCCGATAACCCTGTCTTGCTTCGCCCCCCTCACAGACATCTATTGTTCTTGGCCGGCTTATGGGTTCCTTATGAGGATCCTTCCCTTCGTCGAATAGTAGTTGACCCTGATCACAAGGGTATTTTGCATATATTTTTTCTTTATTTTCCGCGAGCTCTTGTTGCTCGCTCTAACTGTCGTCTTCCTTTTATTTGCAGAGCTTACCATGGACGAATTTATGAAGCTTCCGTCATTCGACAATGCCAAGGTCGGAGGGATGAGAACGAGAGGATGTTGTTGCCGACACCGAGGGTTACTCAGCCGTTGCCATTGAATACTCCTCTTCCCGCTTTGAACGCTCGTCAACAGGCTATTACTACTCCTGACCCTAAGATCTTAGCAGCCCGGTTACGCCATGAGGGGAAGAATCCAGTGATGACAAAAAAGAGACCTGCTGAAGGTCAATCTTCTAGTCGTAAGCTAAAAAGGAAATCTAAGAAGGGCCAAGTGCAGTCCGATGTTGAAGATACGGAGGCGGATTCGCCCCCTCCTCTTAACCACTCTCATCCTTCCGGTTCTGGCGATGGTCATAGCAAAACAGACGCAGAAAAGAAGACTCCTTCTCCCATCAACTTGAGTGATCATTCAGATGGTGATGATGATGCTGCGGGTATGCCCTCATAGACCATCCTTCTTGATATAATCTTTTTCTTTCTCCACTTTCTTTTTCATATTGTTATTTTACTCAGGAGGTGCGCAAGGTCTAGCTCGTCGACATATACCCTCATGGCGCTTGAACGAGGATGTGCGCATTGACTCTCACTATTCTGCTCGAGAGCTGTTGTTTCATCTGGCTACACCTGCGGAGCAAAATAGGTTGTCTTCTCTTTCCAATTATGACGTGTTGAGCTATGCCTATCAGACCCTTGCCCGGAGCACGCTTACCGTATCGGAGCTGATGAAGAGGTATGAGGCCCTTAGCCGGGAGCATTCCCGACTAACTGCAGTTCCACAGGGGACTCAGGGGCACTTTGCTTCCGGAAAGACTATGCTTGATTAGATGGCTCTTGCACACAAAACTCTTGAAGACAATTATCATGGCTGCCTTGCCCGGGAGAAAGAACATCTCGAGACCATCGAGAAGCTGAAGAAAGAAGCCGAGGACCTCAAATCTCTTACCGCCGTCAAAGACACAAAGATCACTGAGCTGGAGCATCTTCAGGGTGTGAGTGCTCATGATCGTATCAAGGACTTTGACAAGATTAAGGAGCTCGAGGCCGATAAGAAACACCTGACTTATCTTCTTGCTCAGGCTGAGGTAGACAAACAGGTTCTGGTGAGGGACGGGTTTCCCATACTTACAAGAAAGCTTCTTTCTAGCTATGAGTATAGGAAATCTCTTTCTTTAGGTTGTGCGGGAATGTACAATGCTGGGTTCCTCAAAGCCGTCGAGTATGGGCGAACTCCGGAGGAGGTTGAAGCTGCTATAGCCGCTGCTGATGGGCTGAATATTGAGATGGCCAAAACCTGGCAAGAAGATTTCGCTGCCTTATTCTCAGCAGAATATCCGTATGTATCTAAAGTGTCAGCGGCCAACAAGCTTTATGTGGTTGACATTATGCAGCTGAGCCCAGCGGACAAGCCTGGCGTTCCCGTGACTGAAGGTCCCTCCATTATCGGAACATCTAATGCTTCCAAATCTCATGAAGACGGTCCGAATGGATCTCAAGAGACCCCAGTGAATGATGACAATCCCAAATGGGTTGAAGGCCCGGAATGCCGGCGCAATTTGTCATTCACTATTTCCTGAAAACCTTAGTTTGTCTGTAATAAATTCTTACTATTCCTGGTCGTCCGAACAAGTTTCACCTATGACATTTTATCTTTTTCATGAATGGTTATCTTATTTAACTTATATTGTATCTTTGTCATGGCTGTTATGCTCACCAACTGTTGGTCCGGGACCCTAATCCCTGGGCGACATGAGGTTTACCGGAACATCTCTTATAGATTTGATTTGATATTTGTGTCTGCATTTATACCTCATATATGTGGAAGACATCGGCACTTGGCCGCTTTTGCTTTGTCTCCGGATTGCTATTCGAGCGCATCCGACACTTGTACGTCTACATTGGTGTATATATGGCTTTGGGAGACATCAGCACTAAACCGCTTTTTATTTGTCTCCGGATTGTCCCTTGGACGCATCAAACATGTGCACTTGACACTTATACTTCTTTTAAGTTTATGTGAGAGACATCGGTACCGGAACGCTTTTTGTTTGTCTCCGGATTGCCCTTTAGGCGCATCCCGCACTTTAAAGCGTATTTACATACCACACGGTTAGCTAAGCCGAGGTTTATAACTACTGCGATTAAACATGCTTAAGAGTTTTCATTCATTAAAAGCAACAAAAGGAATTGATACATCTTGTTCATATTACATAAAGTATTTTTGTAGATTGGTTGCGTGCCAGGTACGTGGAATTTATTTTCCTTCGGTGGTCTCCAACTTGTACGAACCAGTTTGATAAGCTTCGACAACCCTGTAGGGCCCCTCCCAGTTGGGACCTAGCTTCCCTATTTTTTCCTGGACGAGCTAACGTGTGTTGCTCTGTGTATCGTAGATTCAAGGTCAAAAGACAAGCACACCTTCAAGACTGTCGAGGCAAAGTCGCTAGCAATAGCCTAGCCGGAGGATTTTGTTTCGACAATTGGCGCCATCCGTCATATCCGAAGGTTCCAATGCAAACACATCGGTGTTATCTATGAGTAAGTCTATGAGCTGGATTCGATGTTTTTTGGTAAACAACCTTCCGATGGTGATCAGCTATTCCGGGTACCCAGGATTGACGCAGATCTGCTCCATCATATCTCCCACAACCCGTTGTTGCTGATTGAATTTTTCCTTAACAGTCCATTCGTCTAACTCTCTTCCGACAGCTGTTGCTTTCATCATTTTTATCTTTTGGCTGTCCTCCATGATTCGGCACTCATAGATGGCTCGTGCTTTGGTCGTCATTGTTGCTACCCCGTTAGGGGTAGGAAACTTCATGGATGAGTGTACAGTAGAGGGTACAGCCCTTAATTCCCTGATTCCGGTTCTTCCAAGTATGATATTATAAGGGATGGTGCTCTAATCACTGTGAAGTTCATTACCGCCCGTCTTGTTAGGCTATTTGATCCAAAGGTTATTTCTAGGTCTATCTTCCCGAGGGGGGTGGTTTCCTCCCCCGAGAAACCCCGAACTTTCACGTTATCGGGTTAATGCCTAGATTTTACTAGTTGAAAACTCGTTTCTCGGAATCTCTTCGAATTGATCTCTGGTTAATTGTGCGACTCAGTTGTTCTTGGTGAATCAAATAAAAGAGTTGTCGTTGTCTAAAACTAATTAAAAATGAAAACTTGAAACAATTAGAAATAAAGTAAAGACGGTAAAAAGAAACAACAAAAGATAAAAACTTGGCGAAAAGTAAATAACGAGAAAATTAAAAGGCAAATTAAGTAAATGAGGCAATTTAAAACTTAAACTAAAAGGAAAGCGAGTAAAAGTGCAAATAAAGAAAAAGGCGGGAAAAATAAAGTTTACAACTAAAAACTAAAAAACCTATCCGGAATAATAAGATATTCCGAATAAGGATTCCTATTCGGAATAATCAGATATTCCGAATAAGGACTCCTATTCGGAATAATCAGATATTCCGAATAGAGACTCCTATTCGGAATAATCAGATATTCCGAATAAGGATCCTATTCGGAATAATCAGATATTCCGAATAGAGAACTCCTATTCGGAATAACCAGATATTCCGAATAAGGATCCTATTCGGAATAATCAGATATTCCGAATAGAGGACTCCTATTCGGAATAATCAGATATTCCGAATAGAGGACTAAATGAACAGACCATCCGGAATCTTTGGGCAATATACAGTAACATTAACGAAGAACAGGGGAACAAGAAAAGAGCACGAATTTGATCAAATCTAACCAAAACAAACCAAAAGATTAAACCAAAACAATCAATAAGCATCAACTAACAATAATTAATCAAAACAAATCATCAAAACTAACATACAAACCAAATCAATCAAAACCCACTTGATTAAAATTAAGAAAACTCAAGAACACAACACCAAATCAAAGACAGAAATTAAGCAAGAAAGGAAAAAGATGATGAATTAAAAACTTAATTAAAAAGTAAAGATTCAATAACAAAAGCTTAAACACAAATTAATCTAGAGAGAGAGAGCATAAAGCTAGAGAGAGAAACTACACTACTCCTAATCTAATCCTAAAACTAACCAACCCTTTCACAACAAGTGAGGGTGGTATTTATAGGAGAGGGGAGTGGTTGGTGGCTTCCTCTTTCTTTCTTTCTTTCTTTCTTGGTCCTAGTCTTTCAGTCTTCTTAAATTCTTCGACTTTTAAGACTTCGTCTCGGGATTTCTTTTGAACTCGTATTGAATTTTCTTCATAAATAAGACTCGAGTTCTTTGGCTTTTGGTGAACTTCCGTCTTTTGACTTTTTCTTCGATAAATCTTCAGAATTGGTCTTGGACTTCCGTTCTTTTTCCACTCTTGATCTTTCGACTTCATCTTTCGTCTTTTTCTTCGATAAAAGCCCGTGAAATCCGTGTTTTCTCCACTTTTCACCTTCTCGTCCTAAATCACAACAAAAACACAAACCACGCATAATTCCGACATAAATGACATAAAATACACGTTTTGGCCCGGTTATTATTGTAATTAAGTGGTAAAAAGGATGGGTGTTTTCACACCTATCACGGGTGTTAACCTTCTTCAGATCGAGAGATCCAAATTTAGAAAGCAATGCTCGAACATGACTTGCATGGTGGCCCCTTCGTCAACAAACACCCTTTTTACCCAATATCCTTCTATTTCAGCTTCGAATATCAGAGGCTCTTCCGAAGCCTCATTGTCGAGAATCGGAGGAAAGGTTATGGGCACATTCATCCAGTCCATCTCGATCTTACACACCTCTTTCCTCTTCATGCCGCTATGTCTGCTTTCTATCATGTTTATAGTCTTTCCCTTGAAATCTCCATTTCCTCTTCCCTGGTTTCCCCTATTCACTCTTCCTCGCAAATCTTTTACGAGATGGTTGAGCTTACCGAATTCTAAAGCGGCCTCCAACTGCTTTCTCAACTGATGGCAATTGTTGGTAAGATGTCCCTTCTCTTGATGATAATCGCAATACTTATCCATGTTTTCGGGCCGGATTATCCCTTTGGTTGGTTGCGGTGGAGGGAGGCATAATTGTAACTCAGTGGCTAGGATTTCCTTTGGGAATTTAGTAAGCGACTCTAGGCTGAAACGTTGGTATGGCGGCCTCCTTCCATAATTTGGGTTTACCGGAGGTACATATGGGGGAAATGGAGGTCTAGACCGATAATCATTTCTTTGACGCCCCCTATGCCGTCCACGCGAACCGGAAGGACCATACTTCTCTTCCTTGCTATATTTTATGTTACCGTCACCTGCTTCTCCTGTTGGCAGTTCAGTATTTCGGTAGACATCTTCGGATTTTATGAAATCGTCTACCCTTTGCATCATCTCTGCAACCGTCAACGGGGTATCATCTGTAAAACGTCGGACCAACTCTGGACATTTGGCTCCATTTACGAAGGCTGATATCTTCATCACTTCCGGAACCCCTTGAATGTAACTTGCCTCATCCGTCCAACGCTCTTTGAACACTGCCAAAGTTTCGTGCGCCTTGCGGACAATGGTGGTGATTTCCATCGGTGTTTTAAGGCTTTTCCTCCTCAAGGAGAATCTTTCCAGGAGCTGCTCCTTTAAGTCTTCCCAATTGTCTATGCTACCCCTCGGCAACCTTTCAAACCACCCTCCAGCGGCTCCATCTAAAGTTTGCTGAAAAAATCTACACCACACTGGCATTGGCCATTATCCTGAATTAGCGGCACCAGCAAACCGGGTAATGTGGTCATTAGGATCCGTGGCTCCCGAGTATAATTTGAGGGTTGCGGGTAACCTATGCTTCGGCGATGAGAATTGTATAATTCTTTTGGTAAAAGGGGGGGCCATTACATCTTTGAAAGGCTTTTGTAAATCATCTTCCGGGAGGTTAACTTCCTTTTGAGCCTCACGCCCTCCATCCTTATCCTTCGACGGATTCGACACGTCATCCTCGAAATCCAGGCGTATAGGCGAAATGGGTCTCTTAGATGCGGCATTATGACGCTCCACTAGACTTTGTAGTGTGCTCATACTTTCCAAAATCTTCTCTCGTAAGTTTATAGGTGTTTCCGTCTCTTTCACTTCCGTCGCGGGTTCACGACCGGGAGATAGCGGTGGGTCCGACTCTCCTGCGACCCCTGCCATTGCTAGCTGTTATGTGGAGATCCGAGTTTAGGGTCCCAGGGATGGCGCCAATTGTTGAAACAAAATCCTCCGGCTAGGCTATTGCTAGCGACTTTGCCTCGAAAGTCTTGAAGGTGTGCTTGTCTCTTGACCTTTGAATCTACGATACACAGAGCAACATACGTTAGCTCGTCCATGGTTTGACCCCGGGACCAAGCTCCGGCGTGAGAGTAAGTAACTATCACACAAGTGATATCCGATATTGAATACCGAAGGATGAGAATGTATATTAATGGTGGTATTGAGAATGAGATGGTTTGTGTGTTAAATGCAGGGGTATTTATACTACTTCATAGTGCATACCTGGATGTGTAGTCACATCAGTAGACTAGGCCTCAAAACCTAGGTTAGTCAAATCCCCATTAGGGGGATTTGTTGTCCCAAGGGCGGCGGTACTTCTCTTTACCCAAAGGACGGACGAAAGCCTCCTGGATACTAGGATGGGTGCCTTTTGCTTTTTCCTCAGCCCAATGTTCGTTCATTAAATGCTCTACTGTTCACAGATCGACCTTATTAAATGTTCCAGGGTTCCGGTTACGAGGCGAGGGAGCGTACGTCTCCGGGGGCGTTGACCGGAGGCATACGCGAACAAATATCTACACAAAAAAAATGATTTGTCCACATAAAACAAAAAATCATATGCCTAATATACCCTTCTTTCCTTTTACTCATACTTCGTTAAACCACCTCTATCGGCACGTTTTTACCATCACAAAATTCACTCTATTGACAATCATCCGACATACAACCAAAAATCACTAAACTATTCATAATTAAGTATTAGGGCCAATTTAAAATCGGTAAAACCACCTTGCTAAAATCTGAATTCATTTCATCGTTAAGAAATCTGTGAAGTTCCAACATAATTCATAATGATATAAAAAAGTGACTTTGATCTTCCAACGGTTTAGTAAGATATATTTATATGAATTTTATTTTGATGTGTAATCATAGACTAATAATCGATGTTGTGCTTATTTCAGTCAAGCAATGGCAACTTGTTTACAACTAAGAAACCGGAAGAATTAGCAGCAACTAAACCAGGAAACGCTTACAATTATTTCCATCGAGTTCCATGAGATTTTTTAAATAACACGTCCCGATGCTTAGTCTTATCCGACAAAATCTAATGTTTTAAAACCTTTTGCTCTGACATGGTTATCTTTGAAATTACATATATAATATAATATATTCAGTTGGAGAGTGGTGGAACAATTTAGTGAAACTTAAATGGTATTTTTAATGAAAGAAAAGAAAATCTGTGTAGAACTGTAGAAGTATATAAGGGCACACTAGTCATTTACACTATATTTCTGAGTTTTTTTATCAAAGAAAATAAGAGAAGAGACAAAAATGGGAAAAGAGAAGAGGAGAGGAATGACATTTTAATTTTGTATATATCATGTTCCCAAGTTAGAAAAGAAAAAAGAGATAACTAGTGATTTTATAATTGTACCCTTTGTTATATAGAAAAGTTATGTTTTATATTAGGTCAATTTAGTAACTGTATTTATTTAAGACATCTTAATATATATTCCTTCCAAATCATCTCATTTTTGGAAAGAAGTTTTTGGAGAGAAGTTATGGAAAATTTCATCTCTTCTTCTTTTCTCTTCTTTTCTGAAAAAAATCTAGAACACAAAATTATTTTGTTTTCTTTCAACTTCTTTTCTCTTCTTTCAAAAATAAAACTTAAGAACATAATGTTAGCATTTCATTTATGTGTATAAATCACTTTCTTATGCGTACATAACAACTCCCTTAATTTAAGACGGAGGAAGTAGATGTTACCCGCTCACAGCGAAGATACAAAATATGCAAAAAGAAAATATCTTCCTTTAAAATCACATTAGATATATGACAATTTAATTATTATTCTAATTTATGGAATCACATTAAATACTTCTTTGGTTTTATATGTCTTATAATTATATCCTACTGATAAAAGAAACATTATTTTTTATAGTTTTTTCTTTTTTACTTTTTACATTAATAATACTTTTTTCATTAACTGATTAATAATTTACAACTTTTTTATTGTTTGTAATAATACTTTCAAAATTAAAGATGATACTAGTTTTAATGCCCGTGCACGCACGAGAATTGAACATAAACGATAAATTAAGTAATAATATAGTTATCAATTGTAATTTTATGTAAATTATATATGTTTTTTAACACATCTAATATTTGTATGTTTGATTATATTATTGTTTTACTGTGCATCATGTAAATTAATATAAACTCACCTCTATTTTTTTTTAATTCCATTCGTCTTACTTATAGTATTTTATGGGTGAAAGCTACAATACCATCTTACTTATTGACTTGTGCCGACTTTAAACACTTACTTTTTTTTATCTCGTGACTTTAACAATGAATTTTCAAATTTGTTCCGACTATACCCATATAAACATAAAATGACCATATTACCCTCTTAAATGACCAATATACCCTTTGTCTTTTTTTCTCACATTGACTAAAAAAACACCTCTTTACCTCTACCGAGTAATGTTAGAGCTATGAAATTCATATATCATTAGTCAAGATATATCTGTCTATCATCATTCACCTAATTTCATTTTTGTTTCCTAAAATTAAACTCACAAGTACATACATCCAACACATAAAAAATTCTAAGGGGTTGTTTGGTTCACCTATTTTTATGGTATTTTACTGTGTTTAAATACCAGATCCCATACACCTTCTTCATCTCCATTAACACACGACCCTTCTTAATTCCTTTTCTTATTTTAACGTTCTTTTTAAACCTTTACTTCCATCCATGTCTATCTTTCTACATGACCAATTTTCTATTATTTTTAAAGAAATCAATTTGGGTGTTCTTTAAATTCGAACGAGTTCTTTATCCAAATGTCGATTCCTACACCCAAAGTAAAAATTAATTATGTGGGTGAATCTGCTCATTGTTACTTCGATCTTATACACCCACATAATTAATTTTTGTTGTTAAAGGTTAGAATTTAATTTTTAAATAATTAAACCTATTTAAGCCAACAAGCAGTTGGTAATGAAAATGTTACGTTAAAGTTCATTTTTGGGGTAAATGGATTTCTTGATTTATGCTCTCGTTTTTGTATTTTGGGTAAAATTGTTCTTGATTAATTCTAAAAAGATGATTTTATGTTTTTGGTATATTGGTTTAATATTACAGTATGATTTTGTTTTAAAATAAAATATTTTTTTAAAATAACTAAAATATTTTTTTAATGAAATAATAGTTTTTAAAAATAAAAAACTAGAATGAAAGAGTAACAAGCAGATGTGTGACAATACATGTAATTATATAGAAGAAGACGAGGGTAATATAGTCATTTTATGCTTATATCGGTATTGTCGGAATAAATTTGAAAGTTCATTGTTAAAGTCACGAGATAAAAAAGTAAGTGTTTAAAGTCGGCACAAATCAATAAGTAAAATGATATTTTATAGCTTTACCCTATTTTTATTCTAAATAGTTATATATTAGTTATTAATCAACAAACCATTTACATCCACCCTACTTCTACACGATTTATAAATTCATGATTTTGTAATGCTCAATATTATTCTATAAAACAATATAATTTTTTAATACTTAAATAGTTACGATGCTCATGGACCCACGAGTTTTACATTTTTTTTCATTATGTGATAATATTAATTGATATTTATATATATATTTGTTGCATAAATGATTTGAATTTGTTTTACTGAAATGTTAATTATCTTTTTCTAGATATTGTGTTTAGTAACACATAACGACCTTGAAAACATATATATTATTGTAATAAGTAGAATCTCGTCTATTTATTTTCATCTCACACCGATGTTTGAGCACCTACATTCAATTTAATATTTATGTTCATGTTAATAATAATTTACATATATTGCATTACTTGACTTTGTTATGTGTCAAAATAAAAATAAACAATAATTTGTGATTTTATTTGAATATTTACAATTATGCGATTTGTTGATTCTTTTAGTATAATATATATGTTGGTATAAAGTTTAAGGGGGTATTTTGTTTATTTTTTAAAGTTACTAAAAATATATATATAATTATAAGTTTACACTTCATTCGATCTAATTTATTTAAAATTCAACCACTAAAGTTTTATTAAGGTGACGACGACGTCGAGTTGACGGCAGAGAAAGACTGGGCATTCAGTCGAGCCGCCTGGTGGTGTGTCCCCCCCTCCTTTTTTAAGTTTTTATTTTCATAAATTTGACACAGATATTTTTGTGTGTTTTCATCAAATTCCTCTACCAAATTTTTTAATTTTGACTAAATTGAATTCAATTGACTTTTTTCAACCAATCACACATCACTTGATTTTGTTTATGTGTCAAACTCAAACTATTTGATCAGTCCAATTATTTTTCTACAACCTCTATTTTTCATTAAAATTCTTAAAATTCTTTTATTATATGAAAGATAATAAACTTAATCTATATTCCTTATCTATTTTTTATTTTTTGCATAAAGATAATTTTACTTTTAACTAATTAGAAAAGTTTGTAATTATAATTACAAAATTACAAGGTGAGGTAATATAGTAGGGCCGAGCAAAACAAACCGAAAACCGAATCGAACTGAAAAATCAAGCGGAGCCGAACCGACCAAAACCGAATCGATCATTTTCAATTTGATTTTTGTTGGGAATAAAAATAGCTAAGTCACTATGCCGCTGACAAAGGGATTCTGGACGCTGACAAGAGTAATCGAGGCCCTGACAGATTGAGCACTGATAAGACTTATCAAGGCGCCGAAAAAGGAAATCCCAGTTATTGTCAACTACTTAGTCAACACGTTTTGTGTATTTAGGAAAGATATGTTCAACATTGTAATCTCTATGATTATCTTTTCCTAGAATAGTTTGATAGGTTGATTATTGTTCGAGACTCCTTATGTTATAAAAGGAGGTCTTAGGTTTTATTATTGATATACGTTCTTAACACTTTCATTGTACCTCATCAATTATCAATACAAGTGAAAGTTTGGTATACATTGTGTTTTGCTTTATTCTTTGTTCTAAGTGATAATTTCGCATAACACTTAGATTGTCATAAACACAAAGTTTCTCTACATGTTATACTTGATTCAATCTCGATAACACAAAGCTAAATCGATCTAAGTTTGGGATCAACAAGTGGTATCAGAGCTTGTTGAGGAACTTTGATCAGAAGAACATCAAAACCCTAATCGTATAAAACCCTATTTTTTTAAAACCCTAAAATCATCATGTCGACCTCAACCTCAGAAACCCAAAGTTCAGGATCCTCAAATCATAACCTTAAAATCCTCATGCTTGATCCTGATAACTTTGAAATATGGAAGTTCAAATTTGAGCAATATCTCCAAGTGGATAACTATGTTCTCTGGGAAGTCGTTGAGCTTGGAAACAAGTTCAACCAGGCATAGAAAACATTACTCCATTGAATAACGAAGAACACCTACTACCAAGCCTGAAGACTTTCTTCCTAGAATCGAAGATAGAAGAGCCACCTCAGCTATAGAAGTAGCTGACAAAAGACTTGATATGAAGGCATTGAGCATACTCAAACTAGCCCTTGGAAGCAAAAACTAACACAAGATCAGAAAGTATGAATCTGCTAAAGAACTATGGGACGCCCTTGAGATCACATATGGTGGTAATGAGGACACTCTCAAACAAAGGAAGAAGAAGCTGGTAATGGAGTTTATTATATATATAAAGCTCGTCCTAATGAAAAGTTAAGCAAGGTAAGAAGTCGTCTACAAGACATCACTAGCAAGCTGGTATTCATGGAAACTGAATTTGAAGATGATGATATCAATGTTGCTTTCCTTGGAGCTCTTGGAGATGGTTGGGAAATTCATGCCAATTCGATATTGGCCACATAATCTTACAAGACCATGACTTTTGATGATATCTACAACTAATTAAAGGTCATGGAACCTGAAGTTTTGCTTAAACAAGGAAGTAAAACACCTTCTGGAAGCATGGCTTTTATCTCCCACCATGACTCTTCAGACGCTGAAAACTCTTGCTTTGTCAGCGGACAAACTTCTCATGACAGCGGCTCTTTAGACGCCGACACATACAACTTTGCCTCACCAAGTCTTAAACCTATAGGCATTGATTTGGATACTATATTTGCTTATATTGCTTCTTCGCCCAATGGATCTTCAATTTTGTTTGAATATCTTCATCAAATTAGTGATACTGATCTTGAGTAGATAGATATCAAGTGGAATATGGCTCTTAGCAGTATAAGAGCCAGCAGGTTGAACAAGAGATTTGGGAAGAAGATGACTTTCAACAGCAAAGAAACTACTGGATTGGATAAATCTAAAGTTGAGTGCTTCAATTGTCATAGAATGGGACACTTTTATAGAGAATGTAGATCTCCTAAGAGGAATGATGGAGGACAGAATTCAAGACAATCCATCAAGATTGAAGATGCTGAACCTAAAGCTATGGTATCTATGCAAGGCATTGATGGAGTTGGATTTGATTGGAGCTTTCTGGATGAGAATGAAGTGAATAATCAAGCTTTGTTTGCTGAAAAGGATGAAGAGCATGTTCAATATGCTCTCATGGCCAGATCTTCCTCTTCATCAGATAATGAGGTATATAATGATGCTTTTTCTAGTAAAGGTTGTAGACTTAACACTGATAAGCTTAACAAAGAAATTGTGAAGCTACAATCTGACATTCTTGGTTTAAATATCACTATTTCAAACTACAAAAGGGGGCTTGCACAATCAGATGGGATGGTGCAAGAATATAAGGACATGGAATTTAATCTAAAGGATCAAATTACTATTCTAAAAAGAGATCTAGCACTTAGTTCTGAGGTAAAAGCTTCTTATATAGAAGCTAACACTGAATTAAAACTTAAGCTAGATGAGGCAATTAAAGCTAGAGAGAATGTAGGGCTTAAAATTGAAAAGTTTGAACAAGCTAGTCAAACCCTAGAGAAGGTTATAAGTGAATAGAGAAACCCTAAAGATATGTTTGGGATTGGGATGCATGCAAAGGAATATGCTGCTGTCCCACCCCCAGCTGGTGATTTCTATGAGGTTTCTAAGAAAGACTTGTCATGGAATGGTCTTCCAGAGTTCCAAGTGGAGGAATTTATTCCTCCTCCACGTGTGCTCACACCAGTTGAGGAATACAAGCAAAAGATGACTGACCTTGACCAGTGGAAGAAAGCCAACCCCACTCTCTTTGTTTAGGGAGGGCTTCTTAGTGATGAACAAGCTGACCCTAAACCCATAATCATCATTAATCCTACTACTGGTGAACTTGTTGACCTTGGCTCACAGTCTAAAAGCAAATCCAGTGTTAAGTATGTTGAAATGTATAGAAAACCTAGATCACCAAAGAGTCAAGTTAGTGTTAATAGGACTGGATTTTATGAACCTAGACCTAAAGTTATGTCTAGAAAGGCGTGTTACTCATGTGGGAGCTTCTCACATTAGGCTTATAGGTGTGTCAGTGGATACAAACCAGTTGCTGACAATAAGTCAACTCAGGTCAACCCTAAGCCTTATGTTCATACTAGACCACATGCCACTAGACCAACTCCTTACTTCTCTAAGGCACCTAATACCCAATGCCAAATACCCTTCCAAAAGACCAATACTTGGTCAACAAAACAGTGTGTTCCTGTAGCAAACTCTAATTCACACGCTGACAGGAACAGTTCATCCGCTGACAAGGCAAAACCAGCCGCTGACAGAATTAGGTTTGGTATGAAAATGCCACAATTAGCAGATGTCAGACCCAATGTTAGACCTAGTCATAACAATTATTTACAACCTAAGGGACATGGATCTAAGGCCTCATCCAACTTAACATGGAGACCAAAACAAGAACAGTCGTCAACTTTTAATAGTGTGTTCATGACTCGTAATAGGTTTAAATATCTTGACAAGTATGTTGGAACAAATTGGGTGTTTAAGGTTAAAAGGATGAACAGGGGGTTGTTACAAGAAACAAGTCCATTCTTGTTAAACAACCAGATGGATCCAAGTCTACTAAGGCTTGGGTTCCCAAAGAAGACTGATTTGTTTTCTTTATGTGCAGGGCATTCCAAAGAAGGTTAATGACCATGGATATTGGGATAATGGATGCTCAAGGCACATGACTGGAAAGGAAGATTATTTGACGAACTTTACTCCTATTCCAGATGGTGATAAAGTGTACTTTGGAGGAGGATTCGGTACAATATCAGGCAAAGGCACTCTTATCACTAACAACTTGAGGTTTGATGAAGTTTTTCTGGTAAAAGAACTCGACTATAACTTGTTTAGAGTGTCACAAGTTTGTGACAACAAAAATAAAGTTCTTTTTACTGATACTAAGTGCTTAGTTTTGAGTAAAGACTATGTGTTACCTGCTGATAAGTTCATTGAATTTAGAACACCTAGACATAAGGACATTTATAATGTCAATCTATAAAGGATTGTTTTGAAAAAGGTTTAATACATCCAGATAGAATAGACACAGAAGATAATGTGGCTGATCTTTTAACTAAACCTTTTGATGTTGGGAGGTTCCACTACTTGGTGAAAATTATTGGAATGATCAATCCATAAAATATGTGTTTTTGACTTTGATGTATAGTATGTACAGGATGTGCACTGTTATTATTACTTGTAAAGTATTAGATTTTCCACTATATTTTCTAACTGCTGACAAAGGCATTCTATCCGCTGACAAGTGGAAAGAAGCCGTCACAGCCTATGTTAGTTTTAAAGGTTTTTCATCTAATCATGCAGACAGGTTGAGCATTGTGCAATTGGATACAGAGTTGCTTATAGACTATCAGGTTATGATAAATAGTTATTTATGATGGTTGGAATGTTTACATTCCTATCTTGAAATAAATATTTTGTCATATATTCCATTTGCAAACTGTGTAAGCTTAAGGGGAGGTTTAGGAAACCTTTAGGTCTTTGGGTACTCTTAGAGTGCTCTTATCATAATTCTAGATTGTGTACACTGGTGAGTAAAAGTTAGGAGTAATGAAAGCTTTTCTTTTTTAAGAATTGTTAGAATTTCTAATTCTTGAGGCACTGTAGCATGCAAAGTTGATATAATTGTGCATCCTGCCAAGACTTTTTGGCCTAGAATTGGGATTGGTCGGTTGAGAGACTTGGTGTAAATAAAAATAGGCTTACCTGGGAGTTACAAAGAGTTTATATGAGATAACTTCACTCCAAAGGACTTACTTTAACAAGGTTAACTTGAGGACAGTTATGTGTATCTTGCTTATGCAAGTGTGTATAATTGGACAGAGAATGCTAATTTCAGTCTGTGTCGGAGGAAGAGTTATCTTCATTAGGGTAAACTTCTTTGTTAAGGTCCTTTTATTTTATTTTTTTTTTATTTTTTGGCCTTTGACACATAAGTGGTTTAGATGCTGACAAGCACATTTTCTAACACTGACATGGCAAAATTTACACGCTGATAAATATAGCCGTTACCCATTGACACACATACTTTGACCATTGAGGAACACTGGGTCCCGCCTAGTTGTTACTTTTGCGATATTTTGGGCCATAATTTTATGGGATTTGGTAATTTCTTTAAAAGCAAAGAGATAAGTTATTGTTTTTCAAAGACTTTCATCATTACTTTTTGAATAACTTACTTCTTTTTCAACTATTCATCCTGTAAAACGGTTCATTATTTTTCTCACAAGGTAACTTGCATATTTATCTCATATTTTCTCCATAACCATAATTCTTCATTTTCATCCATACTAACCTTTCACAAACAGTTTTCATGGCTCAATTGTTTAAACCTGCTGGTGCTACATTGGGATTCAGGGATCAACACAATATGATTGCTTATCTTGAGGCTGATCCTGATCATCATCCCCAATATACTCGAATGATTGAGTATCTCTTGGCTTCCAACTTAAGGTATGCTTTGACTCATGCTCCTCTCATTCCTATCACACACATCAAGCAGTGTTGGAACACTGCCAGTTCTGAAACAATTGATGGAGTGATTACATTATCTAGGACTGTTCATGAGACAAAATGGGTGGTCACTTAAGCACTTATTCGTCTAGATTTACAGCTTGATGATGCTGATGGTGTGACTACCCTTCCTATTTATCAGCTAGAAGAAGGACTTCAAGGCTTGGGGTATGATTTGCCCCCTGAAGGGAAAATAAACAAGTTTTCAAAACAACAATTTCCCCCAGCCTAGAAGTTCTTGACACATGTACTTATTCAATGTCTTAGTCCCAAGTGTACATATTTCAATGAAATCAATCGTTCATTTGGTTGTGTTCTTGTTTGTATGGCCACTAGGCAAAAATATAATTTTTCTCATATGATTTTTGAGGGCATGTTGCACAACAAGGGTAGCAAGATGACTCTTGCTTACCCTAGGTTTTTACAAATGGTTTTTGAGCAACAAGGGTATTCTAGTAGGGATCATGACAACTTTTATAAGATCCCTACTCAAAAATCAAAGATTTTTCTGTCCATGAACACTCAACCTTTCAGACCTTTACCTTTGACCCCTCCTATGCTGGCTGTTATTGAGGCAGCCTTAAACCCTCCCCACAACAACAACCACCCATTGAACAACCTCCACCTTCCCCTCATCATGAAGAACACATGACCATTGACCCCCAACCGTCAGCCGCTGTCACTCTTGTTTCAGCCGTTGACACATCCATTTCACCGCTGTCACCTCACCTCCCCAAACACATACTCACCATTCCACCTCATCTCCCATTGATTTTAGATTTGAGAAAAGACAAAGGACTACTGGAGTCTTCTCCTCTAGTGGTCCTAGCCATGAAGCTAAGAGAACTTTGCCTGATGAATCCATATTGAGGAGTCAAATCCCAATTATGGAAGAGGGTAGTCTGCAACCACTCACCAATTTGGAATTGACGACTGTCTATTGGCTTGTAAAAGTCTATGCAGAACTTGTACAAAAATTCACTGAATAAGGCCTAGAACACAATCAGTTGAGGGAGAGGTTGGTATTTTTGGGGACTGCTGGTTCTAGGAAAAGGAAGCCTATGGTGATGTCCTCAAGAGATGATTCTTACAAAGGGGAGGATGCACCTACCAAACCAGCTAATTTTAGTGATAAGGGGTCCCAAAGGTTCATATGGGACAAAATAGGTAGCTGAGGTGCTTACAGGTTTGAAAGAACAACAATTTTTGGTGACTCCTATGAAGCAGTCTTTCACAGAAATGATGCTACAAGCAAGTGGACTTTCAGCCGCTGACAAAAGGTACTTCACACACTGACACATCTATTTCATCCGCTGACAAAACTCCTAGTTTGATTGGTGTATCCTAACCACCTCTCTTGATCAAGGAGATCTCCACTCAGGTAACAACTACTTTGCCTATTATTGATCCATTGGATAAAGGTAAAGCTGTTTTGGTAGAAGAAGATATTCCCAAGGATGCAGCCTAATAATAGGTTGATGCTATGCTTGCTCAACAGTTTCATGAGAAAGAAAGGAAAGGGCTTGGGAAAGGAGCTGTTGAAGCTCAGATTTTGTCATCTGAATCTGAGAATGATGAAATAATGGTTCTGGTGATGATGAAGAGGAAAATGATCATGGTTCTAATGTTGTTTTGGAAGAAGAACTAGAAAAGTTGGAGTATGGAGAGAATGATATAGCTTTGGAAAGGATTAGGTTACTTAAGATGAAGGTTGATTTTGATAAACCTACCATTTATAATTTATATTTTAGGTATGAGAGAGAAGTATTGGAGAACCCTGATGTCTCTCTAACTGATAAGTTTTGGGGGATGGAAATAATGATGAGGGTTCAAAGTGATTTTCAAGTCATTTTGAAGAATAGGGCAGATAGGGTTTTAAGGGAGAACAAGACTACAAGGAGAGAACTGTACTATATGCTTCTAAGATGTCACCAAACAGGATGGACATATGCAAAGTTAAGGAAGCTATCATTTGAGCAGTTTGAATATTTTGCTTATCCAATATGGGATTCTGTGTGCGAGGCGAATACATTCAGGTGCTGTCTGCTGAGAGACGCGAAGAAATTGAGGAAGAGTTGAAGTTAAAGAAGGCATCGATCATGCCTAAACCAGTGAAGAAGGGATTCAAGCTAAGATTTCCAATACTTGATTAGTTGAATCCACATGAAGTAATTTTGAAAAAGAACATGATGCTTTCTCCTTTGATGGCATATAATTTAGCTATAGTTATGCCTCTTGATTTCAAGAATCCAACCATCAAGTATGAAGAAGATTCTGTTGGATTTTGGGTGATCACCAGGGCTGGTGATAAGGTACATATTTTTTCTTCCCTGGTTTCATTGTTTGCTAGCTTGGATAGAGAGGATGTGGAAACTCTTTGGAGTTTAATGAAAGAGGTGTATGAGGCAGAAGCTCCTTCATCATTGAATGGAATAAAAATCTGGACAACATTTAGAAGAATGTTTTCCTATGATGTTGATGATCCAGTATGGTTGGATCTGGGTGATTTGAGTAGCTTGACGTGGCATTTGTATTCAGCTACTGGTGTTCCATAGTACTACAACGTTTGCATAATACTTGTTGATAGATGAGAAGTATCCACTGTCACAAGAATTATTGAAGAAGTTGGTCAGCACCAAGCTTGAAGTTGATTACACCATTGATGTTAGCATGGACTTTCTAAGGTTTATATATGCTCAGATTAAGGAGTAGGTTTTATTTGTAAGAACACTCTCTTGTATTTTGTTTTTTATTTAGAAACTTGAATATTAGCATAAGTATCAAGTTTAGGGGAGGATTTTTGGGAATAAAAACAGCTAAGTCACTATGCCGCTGACAAAGGGATTTTGGACGCTGACAAGAGTAATCGAGGCACTGACAGATTGAGCACTGACAAGACTTATCAAGGCGCTGACTAAGGAAATCCCAGTTATTGTCAACTACTTAGTCAACACATTTTGTGTATTTAGGAAAGAATTGTAATCTCTATAATTATCTTTTCCTAGAATAGTTGATAGGTTGATTATTGTTCAAGACTTCTTATGTTATAAAAGGAGGTCTTAGGTTTTATTATTGATATACGTTCCTAACACTTTCATTGTACCTCATCGATTATCAATACAAGTGAACGTTTGGTATGCATTGTGTTTTGCTTTGTTCTTTATTCTAAGTGATAATTCCGTATAACACTTAGATTTTCATAAACACAAAGTTTCTCTACGTGTTATACTTGATTCAATCTCGAAAACACAAAGCTAAATCGATCTAAGTTTGGGATCAATAGTTTTTAGTTTCGTATATTTATGTTGATCTTGCTCGATTTGATTCAGTTTCGAGTTAAAAATACGAAAAATATATCATAACTATATATTCGGTTCGGTTTTTCTCGATTCGGTTCGGTTTCGATTATGCTCGGTATAATTTGGTTCGATTTTCAGTTCGAGTTTTTTTTTCTAAAATCGGTTTTTAGTTTGACTCAATTTTATTCAGTTTGGTTCGATTTTGAACTTATGCTCAACAGTGTAATATACAATTGATTAATTCGATGTTTAAAAAACCGGTTCGACCCGGCTGGTTCAACCGGTTGGACCGGGAACCGGAGTGATGACCGGGCCGTTGTGAGCCAGGTTTTTACTTAAACTCGAACCGGATCAAACCGGCGGGTTATGGTCGACCCGGACCGGAAACCTGCAGTTCAACACATTACAAAGAAAAAAAGTATAATCTAACATCAGATCTGATGAAATTTGACAAGTTTGATGTGATTTTTAACTATAAGTTGCCTCGATGTGATGACGTATAATCCCTAGTCGGGCTGGATAGTCCGACCCACGGGTACTACCCGCATCCATCAGGAATGGAGTAAATGCTTATGCGATGCGCGCGCAAGTCAGGAGGCCCGGTAAGCCGTTGTCGCACATAAGGTTAATTACTTAGCCGAGTCCTTGTTGCAGTGCGACAGGATCAGACGAGAATATATTCTATCATACAGATATTCGCCTAAAGGAGAGGGATATACACTTGCCTTGGTTATGTGTAGAAATGTAAATCTTGCTTATGTTTTTAGAGAGAGAAAGAGATAGAGAGATGGTGGATTACACACACTTCTAGAGAGAGAAAACCAATGTTTACTATGTGAAAAAGTGAATAACCACACACCCTCTCCATCTAAGGAGAGGGTTTATATACCCAAGCCCATGAGATGGGCTTGGGTTTACATTAGGCCGCCAGCCCATACACTTCATGGGCTCAGTTTTGGGCTTTGTTTAATAAATGTAAATAACTAAACTACGAGCTATAACATGGACTATTGTTGGAGTGACCGATCCTTCTTAATACGTAAAACGTATTTCCAACAATCTCCCGCTAAGGGAGGTCACTCCAAACAAGGGCATTACCCAAGTTACAATAATTAAATAAACCTAGCATACTATGCTTGTCTTGAGCTCGTAGTCTTCGTCTTTCTTTTCTTTTTCTTTTATGGTGAACATGCTGATATGATCTTTGATATCAATTTTGAGAATTAATCTCTTGCCTTGATCTCGTGCATCCATCACTTGTGATCTTCGCCTCTTCGTGACACCATGTACCACATACCTATACCTTCGTAATTCTTGAAAGCTTCAGAGTTCAATACAGCGGAAGACTTAACTTTTAGGCTTTCTTGAATTAGATGTGATATTAAGTGCATAAAGTATAAGCATGCGGGGACGACTTCTTCTTGGATTCTGCAACGCCACCGTCTTCAAATGCCACAACATAAGTAGACACGAACGAAATGGCTTTGAACATTTCATTCTAAATCGGTAGCATTTTACCTCCGGTCGGTGAAGACCGTTGGACGATATTAGATATCGTACCCGTGACGGATAGTTTCAATTAAGTAACTTCCTAACAGGATTTCGCGGGTAAACCCGTTCTCTTTATTCGACCGTCCAAAGCTGACTGTGAACATAAAGAGTGAATCATTTGGATAATAATATCCGCATGATTTGAAGCCGTCAATTCATGTTCCTGGAACAAGTGAAATTCAATTAAGAACCGCACCACGTTGCTTTCCAGTTGTCACGAGCTTGATTCGTACAGAATCTTGCAAGTTACCTACCAAGTGCTGTTTGAGGTTAACACTAGAAGGATTTCCACTCATCACTGTGAACACTAAGGTGTCACTCTGAGTGTTCTGGCAAGATCACTAAGATATTGCGTAGAGGCCTGGAACGTGTTTAAATTTAGTTAAGAATTAAACAGCTGTTGCTTTCCAGTTATCACAAGTTTGATTCATAAAGAATCGCACAAGTCACCTACCATGAGCTTTTTGATATTCGCTCAAGAAGGATTTCCATCTTCATTGTAAATACTTTTTTATTACTCGGATGTTCAGGCAAGATCATGAAGATTTTGCGTAGGACTCTTAAAATATTTCTTACTTTTCACAGTGTATGAAGAAGCAAGAATTATGAAAGTGTGTCCTAATGAGATATTTGATGATCTCAAATGGCTCTAGACTCGATCGTGCACTTTGGATTTTAGTGATCGGAGGCTGGAGAGGAGTGCCACCTTTTCAATACCAATTTATTCGGAGTGAATAAATCAATAGATAATGCGTTGTCTCCGTGTGATTAAAACAAATACCTTTTGAGAGATATCTGAGTTAGCTGGGATGGGTTGTGCATTGCATCACTGGGTCCATGATGTCTATCTTCAATATCAAGCATCATTAAAATGATCTCAATAGCATATGTGTTGACCCGGTTTCTGCCTAAAGTTGTAAGAATGGCTTCTTTTTTTACACCCTTTATCTTTATAATTCTTTTTCATTCTTCAACCCTTTCAATGCTTACCAATACGTCATAACTAGCACCTTGTTGTGATTGTTCCAGTGCTAACTTAAGTACTTGGTCGGCATTCAGCTACGTTCACAATCTTTCTCCATCTTTCCTAAGGACTACTATTTCTAGCTATGGAATGTCCTTGGGAAGATTCCTCCGGTTCTAGAAGAATCATTGGACTTAACCTATCCTACCATCCTTATGTCACCACAATCTTCATCGTCGTGAAATAAATGGGTTTTGGGTAAGAATATGTCACCATGAAAATCCATTTTGGTATAGAAAATCCATTTTCCTCCCCCTTAACATATGCCACGATATTCGAAAACATTTCGCATATGTCAGGATGAGCCAGCACATTAAGTGAAACCATTTGTGATAATATCCCATATTAAATCACATTTTCTCCCCCATATTAAAAATATTAACCCAATCGATGTTTTTAATATCAATTGATTTAATGAAGTTTTAACAAAGGTTTTGGGAAGAAAAATGCAAGTCCATTTTATCTTCATGATACCAAATGTATGATATATGATACTGATTTGTAACATGATCACATATTCACCATATTAGAAAGTTGACAAGGTTGGACTTGATTGATGAGAACATCATATGATAAGATCAAATGGTTCTTGTCGGCATATGTTGGTCGCCTCGTCACGTCTGAAGTCATCTCTTGACACCACGTGTACGATTGGTATTGTTGTCTTGACACCAATTTGTGAACTTGGCACGTTCGGCATCGAAGATTCTGAATGCTTGACAATTGCTCCCCCTCAATTGTTGACCCGTTTTCTATTGAAAGAGCTGCAGTCGTCGTTTGAGTAGTCGCATCGTCGAGTATGTAGACACCAATTGTAGATTTCTATGGTTGTAGAGATGATAGCTTCATAAAAACAAGACTTCTCTTGTTTTAACAAATAAATGCACTGAAACGTACATATATCTGTGTTAGACCAAGTTATAAAGTAAACTTGATCCCTTACAAGGTTTTAAAGTAAACCTTGCCCGAGAAAATTAATTCCCGTTATTGAGCCAAAGCTTTCATAAGAAATACTTGACTTTAATGTGAAAACCGGGTTGCAGTCAGAAATAACTACAAGCCATAAGGGCATGTTTTATGAAATATTTACAACTTTTGTACGAACTCTATTTATGGCGCCGTGTAAATATTAATCAATATTTCTAAGGCCGTAAATATTATCGTACCAAAAGACATGCCTTTGAAAAATAAAGTAAAAATATTTTTGGATTTTTATGAATTTTTATGAATTTTTCAATTTTTATGGTTTTTATATGGTTATCATCGGCGATAACTTTCCTTTAGCTGAAGTCCGGAGCATAATCTGAAATGTGATTATACGCCATTTACACGAGCTTAAAATCTTTGAATAATTTTAATGTTAGCTCGTGTCCGAGAAAATTTAATTTCTCGTTGTTAGGATAAGTTTATCATCGGCGATAAACTTTCCTTTCTTTGATGTACGAGTTCCAGTCTGTGATGTGACTATAAGTCCTTTTACAGCTTAACTGCGAGTCCCCTGAGACACTTGTTTCTTAGATATCAGCTTCTTCAACAACCAAACTCGGAGAGTGTCCTTAGTTGTACGGTATACAAAGATTGGACCGTTGTGTTCTTGTTGAACTTGGAATTTGGTACCTGCATTCTCATTAGGAGTTTGTATGCTTTGATAAGGGTTAGTGATATCTATTTTAGAACCATGTGGGGGTTCACAGTTAACCTTGGTAGTGCAAGAGGGAAATAACCTTCCTGTAGGAACCCATTTAAGATTAACTGATTTAAAAATCCTACCCGTGGGTTGCCACCTAAGATTGGATTCAGGCGACATGGTTTTCTTATGCACAGTGGAAGACTTAGCAGTACAAAACCTATTTCCTTTGGAGTTCCCTCTGTTAGCACTTGAGTTCAGCTCCTTCAAGACTTTAGTTACACAAGCCGCATGATTTGTCGTGAAGACACTTTTCATGCATACGGAACAAACACCGTGTTTGAGATCCGAATGAGATCTAGAAATCCTAGTCCTTGCTTGTGGCATTTTCTTAGATGCATCTACATAGTGATTATTAGGCATGCTATTAGACCTATGTTGTGGCTTATTCTTAGAACAATACCTAGGATCACTAGTAGCAGTCTTGTTTGTAGGTTTTGCATAGGCTGGTTTTATCACATTAGGCCTAGATAGTGGAGTGACTGGTCTGGAACTATGAACCATATCAACTTGGGAGGCAAACCGCGGTCTCGAGGATTTTGGTCGCTCGGATCTAAATGCATTCGGTTGACGAACGGACTGAATTTTAGGCGGTTTCCCCAAGATTGATGTTTTTTCAAGGTTAGTGTCCACACTAGTTCCCTTAGTTTTCCTTAGCTCGTTTTTCAAAGCAGCTATTGCAAAAACCTTTTCCTGAACTTGAGCCTTTAAGTTCTCATTCTCTTTGAGCAATCTATCTTGGGATGCCAACTTAGATTCAAGTAACTTAATTTATTTCAAAAGATTATCTTTTTCAGCTTTAGAATCTAGAACTTTTTGATCTAATTTTCGTTCAAGAACAACTTTTGACTTTTCAAGTTTTTCAAAATATGTTTGAAATTTGTCCGTTTTCTTCGAAAATTCAATTTTGGCATCCTCAACAGTTTTACATTGCTGAGCTAAGATCGTTTCAAGCTCTTTAATCTTCGAATCAGAATCGGTTAGTGAAGCAGTCATAAAGCATGTATCATGATTACTTACAACATTTTCAGAATGCTCAACACGCGGTATTTCATCGGCATAAACATCTTATGCAACATTCGATTGTACCGTATCTGTAGGTTCTTCGTCATAAACGGAAAAGTTGTCATCATAAGAGATGTCTGTAACATTCCCTGACATGCTGCTGGTATCATGATGTGATTCTATGCAAATGTAATCTTTATCAGCTTCTAATTTGTCAACCGTATGATCATTCTCCTCTTGCATCTGCATCGTAGAATCTTGCACTCCACTATCATACTCTTGCTGAAGTCGGGATCTTTCATAAATCAAAGACGAGACCGATGTCATGAATTTCAACAGTGTACCACGGAACTCTTGAACCTTCGTATATGTGTATTGAAGAAATGACTGACATATCCCTGAATTTTCAGACTTAACAATGTTGAATTGGAAGAAGTGCGTAAGCTGTGTCACTAGAGCTTTATAGGCAGATACTGATTCAGAGTGATTAAAGTCTTCTTTATGAAGTTGCTCAGCTAGTTGGTTCAAGTGGAGGAATATTGAGTCGATGAATGTATAACGATCTTGACCAAAGAGTGTCACAAATTCACTTCCTCCTTGAAGCCATGAAAGGGTTACAAGATGAGACTGAAGTAGTCGAAATAACGTTATACCACTTTCTCTAGCTGGGTTTTGCATTAGATGCAATTCTCCCTCTTGAGATGTCGAATTTAACGATTCCATTGAAGTTTGATGTGAAGATTTACAAAACGTTGATCGAACAATGAGAGAAAGTAAATGTGTTTGTTGTTGTGAGTTGAAGTCGAGAAACAGTGTTAAAATCCCCTAAAATATGTTCTCGATAAACAAAAAATTCCAACTCGAAATTTTTTAAGGAATAATTTTTGGATTGTCGAAATGTCTAGATCGAAATGCCAGATCGGAATGTCACTATCGGAAAGTTCAGATCGGAATGTCACACTATCTGAATGTCCAGATCGGAATGTCACTATCGGAATGTCCAGATCGTAATATAACCCTGTCGAAATGTTGTTGGTATCGAAATGCCTAGATCGCAAAGTTCTATCCGAATGTTCAGATCGCAAAGTACTGTCGAAATGCTCAGATCGCAAAGTGCTTTCGAAATGATTCAGATCGGAATATAGCTGACAAAATTTAGACAAAGTAACGACTTAAAACTTCCTTATAACCGTCGGAATCCCAGATCGCAAAGATCGATCGGAATGTACAGATCGGAATAAGTATCGAAATCCAAGTATCGCAAAGTAGAACCAGTCACTTTCCGATGGTGATGGTTATTGCGATGGAAACCCCTTTTCACGTGTACTTTCCGATGATGATGGTTGCTTGAAATTCGAAATGAAGAAAAACAAGAACTTTTTGAACTTTTGATCCAAGAAAGATTGTGTTTTAACCAAAACCAAGATACCAAAAAACACTATAACACGATTAACTACGTTATACTACTAGAAATCACGATCAAACACAAAAAAAATTTGATGATTCGGCAAGAAACACTCAACAACCTACAAAATGTTTATAAAAACATACGCAACACTAAAACAAACCTATATTTCATCCCAAGCTCTTGATACCATTTGTAGAAATGTAAATCTTGCTTATGTTTTTAGAGAGAGAAAGAGATAGAGAGATGGTGGATTACACACACTTCTAGAGAGAGAAAACCAATGTTTACTATGTGAAAAAGTGAATAACCACACACCCTCTCCATCTAAGGATAGGGTTTATATACCCAAGCCCATGAGATGGGCTTGGGTTTACATTAGGCCGCCGGCCCATACACTTCATGGGCTCGGTTTTGGGATTTGTTTAATAAATGTAAATAACTAAACTACGAGCTATAACATGGACTATTGTTGGAGTGACCGATCCTTCTTAATACGTAAAACGTATTTCCAACATTATGTGATAAGGATCAAGTTATTTTAGGTCATTATCTCTTCCTTTGGCCTAAGAGTAGGAGAGCCCAGCCAGGACTCTCTCGGGTATAAAAGGAACCCCATAGGTTCCACAAAGGTACGATACACACAATACCCTAAACACTACATACTCAAATCGATTACTTACTCTCACGCCGGAGTCTAATCGTGGGTCACAAACCCACGGTAAGCCTAACGGTGTCTGCTTAGTGCACAGGATCCTCAAAGCAAGTTTCACTTGGTGCAAGAGCCGGAGTCCACAAGACCCCAAATTAAGCCTAATTTGGGTCAAGCTCGGTCTACCCAACTTTTGTATCAAAAAGTTGGCGCCATCCGTGGGAACCACACTAAGCTCTAGCTAATGACGAAAAGCGGTAAGAATGAAGGCCGTCAAGGATCCTCGACGATAGATGGCCGTATCACATCTGTGAATGCTACTCCTGGATCTACCAGTGAAGCAAACACTCGGGATGTGAACAACCCTCCAATCATAAGAACAGGCAGACTGTTCTCAACTCCCCTACCCGCCACGAAGGAAAAAGGCGTCGAACGAGAGTCAACTCAGCCTCCTCCCAATAAGCAAAAAAGAAAGACGCTCCAAGAGGAGGGCGAGGAAGTCGTTGCTACGGAGGCACGCATGATGGAGGAGTACGCAGCTAATAACCTACAAGCCCTCATCCTTTTGGTTGCTAAACATGAGAAGATGGTAAAAGAAGCAAAGCGCGCGAAGCACGCCGCATCCTCAGAAAGCAATCTGTCAGGATCAAGTGATAACCTCCCGGAAAAACACATACACGCGTGTTACTCCTCGGATGACCAAAGCTTCTCGCAACCTTGGAGAAGAGCCAGAAAAAATGCTTTTACGAGGCGCATATAGTATTACGAGGATACAAGAAAGCGCCGCATGCCATCAAACGTGAAAACTTATGATGGCACTTCAGATCCAGAAGACCACTTAAAAGTATTTGAATCCTAGGCAGGTGATGAACAATGGCCAGAACCCTTATGGTGCAACATGTTCAACTCTACACTTGTAGGTAATGCGCGGATGTGGTTCGATAGGCTTCTACCACGAACAATCAACGGGTATGAAGTGTTGCGGAAAGCATTCAAAAGAAACTATGTGCAACAGAAAAGACATGATAGGAGTGTTGTATCACTTGCCAGGGTAAAGCAGAAACAAGGCGAATACCTGAAAGACTTTCTGGAACGTTTCAAGATTGAGTGTCTTCAGATAAAAGACTGCTATCTTGCTTCATGGCGGGTATACGAAACAGTGATCTAATAAAGAAGCTGAATGAAAGAACGCCTGGAACCTTCGATGGAGTGCTAAGGCGGGTAAGGTCTTTCATACAGGGAGAATCAGCTACTTCAGGAGTAGCAAGACACTCTTATGACCACAGATCTGTCCGTGCGCCCAGTGAATGGCCCAGCGAGCGAGGTAGACCTCTAGGCCTTGATTACCTAGGAAGGAGGAGAGAAGGGAGAACTTATAACTCTAGGTTTACCCCCTTAAATTAACCCCAAGAGAAATCCTCGTATCAGAAGGTGCGAGTTTCCCAAGGCCGACACTAATGACCACCCCGGTCGAAAAGCGCGTCGGTAATAGATACTGTAAATACCATGATGAGAGGGGGCATGCTACGAACGAATCTATTCAACTGCAAAAATATATCAAAAATATGGTAAAGAAAGGCGAGCTGAAACACCTTGTCAAGGAAACCACGAAAGATGATAGACAAAAAGTCGCTAGCGCGAATATTTACATGGTGGAATCATGGCAACGAAGGACCATACAGAAGGTGAGCCAGAAATTCTCGAAGGGAAAAGACATTTCCTTCCCCCCCACTCAATGCGAGGAACGTCGCAGATGGCCCGTTAGTTATAGAAATAAGCATTGGTCAGCACAACATACGTCGCATGTATGTCGATGGAGGTTCATCAACAGAAATAATGTACGAGCACTGCTTCTTGAAACTTAGTGCAGAAGTAAAAAGCCAAATGATACCTGCAACCTCCCCGCTCATCGGTTTTAGTGGAGAAGCGGTGTGGCCTTTGGGCCAACTAAAGCTAGTAGTAATGGTAGGAGACGATGAGCACTCAACAAACGTCTCCATGAATTTCCTGATCATACGGTCGCAATCGCAATGTAACGGGATTATAGGGCGACCATCTCTACTAGCAATGTGAGCGGTACCTTCCACAGCTCATGGCATGATCAAATTCCCAGTGGATGGAGGAATCGTAACGATCTTCAATACAACGATAACTCCCCCGGAGTGTAACACGATCAAAGAACCTCCACGGGTCATAATGGAACCTAAGGTAAACTCACCGCCAAATCTAAAGGTAGCAGTGCATCCGCAGTATCCGGATCAAGAGATTACAATCGGAGGAACACTGTCTGACAATGGAAAGACAGACTTGTTTCGCCTTTTAAAGGACTACCTAGACATCTTCGCATGGGAACCCAAAGATATGACACGGGTACCAAGGTCAATAGCCGAGCATAAGCTCCAGATCCGCGAAGGGTACCCTCCGATTAGGCAAAAAAAAAGAGGACAGGCTCCAGAACGAAATAAGGTGATACTCGAGGAAGTGAAAAAACTAGTAGACGCAGGAATCATGACGGAAGTCTACTATCATGACTGGCTCGCTAACCCAGTAATGGTAAAGAAACATGATGGTAGCAGGCGCATGTGCGTTGACTTTACAGACCTCAATAAAGCTTGTCCCCAAGATTGCTATCTACTCCCGGAGATAGATTGGAAGGTGGAATCGTTGTGCGGATACCCCTTCAAATGCTTCCTGGACGCATACAAGGGATACCACCAAATACAAATGACAGAAGCAGACGAAGAAAATACAACATTCCATACCAGCCAGGGTGTGTACTAATACACAAAAATGCCATTTGGACTCAAGAATGCAGGGGCCACGTATCAAAGGCTGGTTGACAAAGCGTTTGAAAGCCAAGTAGGGCGAAATTTGGAGGTGTATGTCGACGATTTGGTAATCAAAAGTCACACAGAGAGCGAGCTTATCCGGGATATAGAGGAAACATTCTCGTCACTAAGGAAAATAAACATGAAGTTAAATCCCAAGAAGTGCACTTTTGGGGCAACGGAAGGCATGTTCCTAGGATACATGATTGACCCTAACGGCATCAAACCATATCAGGAAAAAACAGATGCGGTCATTCAACTCCAAAGCCCAATGACAAAAAATGAAGTACAGTCGCAGAATGGTAAACTCACAGGGCTAAATAGATTCTTGTCCAAGTCAGCGGAGAAGTCACTCCCTTTATTTAAAACGCTCAAAAAGGTGCATTAAGAAAGGGGACTTCAATTGGACTAAGGAAGCGGAAAAGGCCTTCGAGGAATTGAAAACTCATTTGGCTTCGCTCCCTATGTTAGTCGCCCCACGACCTAACGAGGAGCTGATAATGTATTTGTCTGCTACACACGGAGCGATCAGTGCAATGCTAATGGCGGATAGAGAAAATGTGCAAACCACAGTATACTTCATAAGTAGAGCGTTGCAAAGCTCGGAGCTAAATTACACCCCAATGTAAAAATTAGTACTCGCACTAGTGTTCGCGGCAAAGAGGTTGCGTCGATATTTCCAAGCACACCCAATAGTGGTGATAACTGACCAGCCTATAAAGCAGGTAATATCAAAACCTGAGGTCGCAGGTAGATTCTAGAAATGGAGTGTTCTACTAGGGGAACACAACATCACTTACAGACCGCGCAATGCCTTAAAGGGGCAAATTTTGGCAGACTTCATGATTGAAAAACCAGAAGAGGGCGTTCAAAGGCTAGATCAAAAGGAAGAAGACCCAATCCCGTGGGTCTTGTTCACTGATGGGTCCTCTTGCACAGACGAATCAGGCGCGGGTCTCTTACTTACCAATCCTTAAGGATTGGAATTCACGTACGCATTGCGTTTTGAGTTCACAGCCACAAATAATGAGGCAGAATATGAGGTGCTTATAGCAGGGCTAAGAATCGCAGCACGGATGGGTGTGCGCAATCTCGAAGCGAACGTAGATTCTCGACTGGTAGCAAACTATATACTTGGCGAATACGAGGCGAAAGAAGATAACATGGTGCAATACTTACAAAATCCAGAGCATTGATTGAAGGGTTCAATAAGTTCCGAATACGCCAAGTACCCAGGGGGAGAACAAGAAAGCAAATGCACTTAGTAAAATAGCATCTACCAGCTTCGCACACCTATCAAAACAAATCTTGGTGGAAATTCTCAAGGACAAGTCAATAAAAGAGCAAGAGGTCATAGAAGAAGAAGGCCCTACATGGATGACACCGATTCTAGGTTATTTGACAAATGATACACTCCCGCATGACGAAACCGAGTCTCGACGAATAAGGAGACGTTCGAGACAATTTGAAGTCAGAGATGGGGTTCTTTACAAGCGTTCATTTCTCCAGCCATGGCTAAGATGCGTAGGGCCGCGCCAGGCGCAGTACATCATTAGCGAGATCCACGAGGGGTCATGCGGCATGCACGCAGGTCCAAGGTCCGTGGTAGCAACATCGTTGCACAACGGGTACTACTGGCCAACCATGCATACGGACGCGTGAACGCTCATTAATAAATGCAATGACTGCCAGGTGCACAGGCCAATACCTCGACAGCCCCAAGAAGAGCTCACGCCGATCACCTCCCCTTGGCCATTCTTCAAATAGGGAATAGATATTTCCTGACCCTTTCCCGTAGCCGCGGGTGAGATTCAGTTCCTCATAGTGGCGATGGATTACTTCACAAGATGGATTGAAGCGAAGGCAGTCGCAATAATCACGGGGAATCAAGTGAAGAGATTTGTATGGGACAACATAGTATGCCGTTTCGGACTGCCCGGTGAAATAGTCTCTGATAATGGAAAGTAGTTCGCGGAAAACCCATTCAAGGATTGGTGCGCAAAGAATGGAATACACCAGCGGTTCGCATCGGTAGCCCATCCACAAACGAACGGACTCGTGGAAAGAGCAAACATGAGTTTGGGGGATGGCATAAAAGCACGACTGGGGGAACACAATAGGAAGTGGGTCGATGAGTTGTCTCATGTCTTATGGGCACATCGCACGATGCTCAAGACAGCCACGGGTGATACCCCTTTCGCCCTAACATATGGTACAGAGGCAGTCATGCCAGCTGAGATCGGATTGCAAACACTTCGCACAACGGAAGTAGACATGGTTACTAACGACGATGAGCTGCGATTGAACTTAGAAATAATCGAGGAGCGGCGAGAGTTGGCAGCAATCCGCGAAGCTAAGTCAAAAGCAAAAATGAAAGGCTATTATGATGCTAGGGTGCGCAAGACCTCCTTCAGGCCAGGTGACTTTGTGTATCGCTCAAACGCAGCCAGTCGCGCTAAGAAAACAGGTAAACTTGGACCTAAGTGGGAGGGACCTTACAGAGTGACAGATGCACTAGGGAATGGCGCGTATCGGCTGTGTGACATGGATGGCCGTGACCTATAAAGGCCTTGGAACATATTCCATCTAAAGAAGTGCTACCTTTAGCGGCGGATTTCTCGAATAAATGTATTGTTTTTTCTTTTATTTATTGTATTAAGACTTGCAAGCATTAATAAAACTGTCGTGGTACCTAGCTAGTTCTACGACGTATTCTGAAACATTTCTTTTTGTCATACATATTCTCTTTTTTATGTTTTATACATTTGCCTCTTGGCGCACGCCTGCACAACGTTTCCAGGCGAAATAAGAGGAATGAGCCTAGCCTACTAATTAGACTCGTCTAGTAAGTGGGATGCAACCCCATCGACCATGGATCATGTATCCTTGTTAGGCCTTTGCTATTTATGACGTCGTAGTAAGTTATGCAGCCAGTAAACTCTAAGACTGTTAAGACACAATCGTGCGCACCTAACAATTGGTCAGCCTCACCTGGCCGTCCTTATGGTAGTAGCAGTATACCGCACGTAATGAGCTTCTCAAACCCATATGGACCATTTATGAGTTTACATTAACTCATTAAGCGAAGTCGTGTTACAAACATTAAGCACACTTATCATACATCAAAAAAAATATTGTTTGTTACAAGCAAGAGCGAACATTTGTGCATCACAAAATAAGCAACATGTTTACAAATCAGTAGAGTGGTTGGTGAGCAAATGGGTCTCGGATGACGACCTCTTAAATTTCAGCAGCGGTGGGCAGTAAGCGGTGGCGCGATGGTCCCTTAAGATCTTCTCCTTTCGGTCCAGTGTGTGAGAGCCCCTCTCTAGCAATGGTAGTGGTGGCATAGGAATGAAGGGCGCAAGATGGGCCGCGCCAACAGATGGTGCAGCCTCTATGTTCGAAAGGGCCCTCTTGGCAGCAACGCGGCTCTCATGGGCTGCGAGCACCTCGGATAGTGGAAGTTCCTTCTCAATCCCGAATGGATCAAACACATCTCTAGGATGCGCAAATATAGGTATTGTCAGCTGCTCTATTAACGGTTTAAGGTGGAAGTCCGGCAATGCTTCTGCGCCCTCTGCTTTATGGCGCGCTAGTGTAAGGCTCTCCATCACCACTTCCAGGGGTACCTCATGGTCCTTATCCTCTAAGCCAAATGATGGCAGTGGAAAGGCTTTCATATCCTGCAAAGCTGTTGTCAGATTAGAGTCGGCCTTCGGGTCATAAAAGGACACCTCTGCTAGATCTTTCTTCAATAACTTGGCCTCGTGTGCTTTCACCAAACCCCTGGAAGTACCCTCGTTAATCGCAGCTATCACAGACTTAGAAAAAGAAGTTTGCAAGGTGAGGTCTTCCAGGGCACCCATCGCGGCTAAGCGCAAACCATGGCGCATTAACCAGCGCTTATCGGCCACTTACTTAATTAATTGGGGATACATGTCTTCATCAAGCTCTAGGCTCACCCTCTTTAATTGACCACTGAGTTCGCTCACGTCCTCCTTCACCTTGGCGCCCAATGCGTCAACATCAGCTACAAATTTATTCTTTCCTTCTTCAAAGGCCCCCATAGCAACTTGGTTGGAGGCCTTTAGCTGGTTGAGTTGGGCGTGCTTTTCATCCAGAGCGCTGGATAGCCTGCTCCTTTCCTCTGTCAAAGAATAGAGTAGGGCTGCATCCTTTCTCCCTCACCCGATCTCTTGGTCAATCTTTTCTTGCATATCCCTGAAAGTAGGATTTTGCTAGATTAAAAAGTTCGTTGTTCTCGGTGTCTAATGAATTGATCTTCGGTTAATAGTGTGACTCAATTGTTCTTGATGAAAAGAAAGTAAAATGTGATTATCTATTTTTAAACTAAAAGTGAAAATTGTCGTTGAGTAAAGATAAAAATAAAGTAAAAACAAAAGCTTTAAGATTTAAACTAAAAATAAAGACTTATAAAAATAAATGACAAAATATAAATACTTTTAAAAGTAAATTTGAAAACCATAAAATTAAACTAAGATAAAACAAGTTTAAAATAACTCTAAGTAAAATGGCAGGAAAATTAAATTTGAAATTAAAATAAAAACAGGAAATAAATAAAAAACTAAAACTGAGAAATGAGTTCCGATCGTAACTCTCGATCGTAGCTTGGATCGAGACCTGGATCGCAAGGGTGATCGTGGTCCTTGATCGCGACCACCAATCGTGGCCTGGATCGCAGTCAGCGATCGCAACCAAGTGATCGAGGCTTGGATCGTGATTATGATCGCAACCAAGCAATCGCACCCACAGATCGTAGCATGTGATCGCAGCCAAAAATCGTGGTCTGTGATCGCAGGGTAGATCGCAAGTAGTGATCGTACTTTGTGATCGCGGTATTTGATCGCAAGTAGAAACCCTAAGGCTTATGCGATCACAATACCCGATCGGAACCATTAAAACGCTTAGACATTACGATGGAATGGAAAAAGGGAAATAAGCAATAACCAAATAAGCACTTTAATAATAAGCAATTACCAAAAACTTAACCAAATCAAAATTAAGAAAAGCTAAATAAGCACGAATTTAAAAACTTGCAAAACACAAAATAAGCAAATTTATAAAATCAACTTTAAAAAGATTAAACTATTGAAAACACCTAAATGAAAATAAGCTAACACGAAATAAGAAAAAGCACAATAAGGTAAGACTATAAACTACTTAAAATTGATACGAATGAATAGATAAGCACTATGAGCAAATAAGCATAAAGATTAAAACAAACTACATACTTTTACCAAATCAAAAACAAGATTAAAACAAGAAAGGAAGAAAAAGATTGATTATGAAAAGCTTAAATTTAAGATAAAGGTTAAAGATTCACGATTACAAGATTTAAAGATGAAAGATTTAAGCAAACTTGAAAGAAAATTTAGAGAGAGAAATTAAAACTAGAGAGAGAAAGTAAATACTCCTACTCCTACTTACCTTCAGGAAAACTAAAAAATAAACAACTAGCTAACCCCCTTCCAAATGACATAAGGAAGGTATTTATAGGAGGAAATGGAAGGAGTGTTGTTTTCTTCTTTCTTTCTTCTCGTCTTTTCGTCTTTTAAATTCTTCGTCTTTCTCGACGTTGTCTCGGGATTTGTCGATATGAAATGAACTCGTCTTCTAATTTTCTTCTTTTATTAGATTTGGTTCTTCGACTTTATTTAAACTTCCGTCTTAAGACTTTTTCTTCGATAAATCTTCATAGTATGCCTTTGACTTCCGTTCTTTTTGCACTCTTGATCTTTTGACTTCGTCTTTTGTCTTTTTCTTCGATAAAAAGCCCGTGAAAACCCGTGTTTTCTTCCCTTTTCATATTTTGGTCCTAAATCACAACAAAAACACAAACCACGCATAATTCCGACTTTAACAACATTAAATATATGTTTTGGCTTGGTTATTATTATAATTAAGTGGTAAAAGGATGGTTGTTTTCAGACCTATCAAATCCCCTACCCTTGACCATTGCAATGCCCTCATGCAATGCATTAATTACAAAGCAAGATTTACACTTTCCATCATAATTAACTCACCTTAGCCTTTATTAAACACAAGACATTAAGGGAACTTAAAAAGATAGAATATAACAAAATGCTGGAAGGAAGAAAAAGTAAAGAGATCGAAGACTGAAATTAGGGCTTTGGTTGTCATGAATGTTTATCACCCTCAAGTTTCACGTTCCCTATACCAAGCTTAAAAACGAGATCATTGTTATTATAAGTTAGTAGGCTAACACAAACTCATGTGGGTCAATTATTCACTTAGACTCCCTTATTCCTAGGTGTATCTGTTATATTTTATTGTTGTCTTGAATGATCACGAGGATGCATTGTTGACTTATTACGATAGTTATTTAGGCCGAAAATAAAGTAGGACGATTTAAGCAATAGTTAGCTAAAGGACAAAATCTTTTAAAACTGCTTCTCGAAACCTCATAAAGTTCATATCTTGGCATAACTCGCTTCACGATTTGAGACCTTTCTCGGATCGATATTTGGCATTGACTTCATACTTCGAATCTTGAGAGATGATCTTGAAATAATGGTCTTCTCTTCATAATAGGAGTTTCTTCTCTTGATGTTTTTGAGAAGATTCTTCATACTTAGACCACGACTTCTTCATTTTTCTCTAATCTTTATTTGGGATTTTGATATTCAACGATTCGCCTCTTTTTATGACTTGGATCTATTTATCCTCATACCTTGTTAGGGTCTTTTCGGATAGACTTCTCCATGATCTTTAGGGGAGTATTTGCTTTTCTTCGTGTGTCTTGATCCTTCATATTGATTTTTGATAAATGATTCTTCACATCACTTTTGGATCTTTAGCAACAAAATGTAGCCCTCATGTCTTGTTAGGGCCTTTTCGGACTCGCCAATCTTCGCATCCTGCTTTAATAAGTTATGCCTTGGCTATGAACTCTAATTAATACCGAGCAGCTTTTAAACGATCTTGCTAGAAGCTAAGTAACTTTTCAAATCGTACAACCTTACTTATTGTAATTAAATTTATTAACAAGCGATGGGAGAAAAAGTTCGTAATTAACTCACATAAATTCATGAAAGAATACCAAACTTATAACTGACTCTATCATCTCTCGTTCTCCACAATTTAAAATCTCAAGGAATGAGACTCGTGGATGCTTAGCCTATTAAATCAAAGTTTTGGGTGGGTATTCAAGTCATCTATAGGATCTTGCAACTTCTTAGATTTTTTCAGGTTTAGAATTCGCATTTTAAAGTTCCCCTGATAAACGACTTTCTAGGATCAATTATAGGAACTTGCAAAAAGTTCATGTTCTTAACCCGTAAGAGTTAAGACTTTTGCGTTTTAAAGTTCCCTATATAAAAGCCTAGCAAAACTTGATTTAAACACGTTAAGGATACTAGCTAGAGTAAACTTGGATAAGTAAACTCGGGTTGAGTCAAAAGATTCATGACGGGCCTAATATATCAAAGACATCTAAACTTATTAAAACCATTTTATTAAAATTTATTCTAATGAAAAAAAAATTAACGACAACAAAGGAAAATACTAATAGGCCAAAATAGATCAAAAATTTTTAAAAATGTCGAAAAATCAATTTTCCGGTTAAAATGAGGACAAATTCATGGAAAAGCCCACTTAACTTCGATAGAAATCCCCCTACACTTAATATAAACATTGTCCTCATTGTTTATGCATGTGGGAGTAAACTCCCCTACACTTAGGACATTCTGCACGTTGTTTAAATCTTACTAAGGAAGAGACAACTAAAGTGATTCCTATTTTAATATTGAAGAATATAAAATAGAGAATCAAAAGAGTTTAGGATAGAACCGGGAAGACGGGAACACGGAATCACGGATTGTCAAAAGTCATCAAGAATGGATCATTAAAAGCTCGAATCCCTGCACATCATATGAAAGAAAACAACAAACACATACTAGGGTCTCCCCTACACTTATTATAAAAAAAACGTATTAAAAAGGATAGATACTCGGGTTGCCTCCCGAGAAGCGCTTGTTTTTGTTCACCGAGTCGTGAGCCTGACTCGACCTTGATTAGAATGGTAAGAACCTTGAGGAACATCCATCAGGGTCAAATATATGGTTTTCGTCCATCAAATAGCACAAGCTTAAGGTGATCAAGACAAGCCAAAGAAGAGTAGGCGAGGTTACCTTAAGCAGTTGTTGAGCACGGTAGTAGAAGGTAGGGAGAGGTGAAAGTATAGCTCCATTGTTGCTAAAAGTCTTTCCTTTTATTTCATAAGATGGATACTGAGATGGCTTTAAAATTGTGATACCCGGATCGAACACCTTTTCCTTTAGGGGAAAATAAGACTTAGACTCAGTAGACCTTGAAGATTCGCCCGTAAAACGCACAATCTCATCCGAAGAAGGTGGAAAGAGAGGTGTTAAGACATAGGTACTACGGATGTTGGTGTCGTCCGGTTTCTTCTCCTTTAAACAGGTTTCTTAATATCCGAAGGAGGATAAAGACCATAATAAAAGTCCAAAGGAGGAGAATCGTGCTCATTGGAAAAGTAAGTATTGAGAAAAGTAGCAAAATCTTCCTCAAATGAGTAATCATCCAAAGTAGGATCAAGCATTGTTGGCGGAGAATCTTCATCAAAAATAGGAGCAAGGTCATCTCACTCGAAAGAGTATCAACATCATCAAAATCATCATAATTTGGCATGTCTTTATACTCTGAAGAAAAATCATCATAATCATCCACATCGGAACTAGAATCATCATCATAATCATCATAGATCGGTGGAGAATCATAAATTGGTGGGGGATCCAAATTGGAGAGAGAATCATGAGAATCATCCACATGGTCTTGGAAAAGTGGATTATCATAGCAAGACTCGAAAAGAGGATTGTCATGTAGCTCAAAATCATCGAACTTTATACTTTCCAAAGAAGGTGTATCAAGCTCGTCTTGAAGCACATCAATCATATTCGCCGATTCTTTTCCATTGGATTTACTTGTAATCTTCCCCATCTTAAAAACTTGTTGATCATTCCCGACCCTTAAGATTAGTTCACCTTCGGCAACATCGACCAAATCTTTTCTGATTCTCAAGAATGGCCATCTAAGTATTAACGGAATACGCGTGTCCATTTCATAATCAACAACAACAAAATCGACCGGAAAAGTGAAGGTACCAAATTTAAGGAAAACATCTTCGGAAATACCAACGGGGTAAGCGAGAGTTCGATTTTCTAGCTCAAGAGTCATCTTTGTTGGGAATAAATATAAGTATATTAGTTACCCCTGCTAGTTGGTCATTTGTTCCCCTGCTAGAGTAAGTTCCCCCTACTAAATAACAAAGGCAGGGGATTTGTTCCCCTGCTGAAGTCAAAGGCCCTGCCGCTAGTGTTAAACTTGGAATAGATTATTACGCGTTTTTGTTACTACTCCGAGATACTTTCCAAGTTTGTTAGTAGTAATCTTGTACGTGAGTCCTTATGCCTATAAAAGGACTCACTAGGTTATCATGCAAAGTGTGTCTTTCTCTATTGTCTTTCATTTTCACACTTTAAGGTTTTTGTAACCCTAATACCATTATTGGGTATTCGTATATCTTTGATATATTAAAGTTTAACTTTTGCTTTAATCATTTGTTCTTGTGCTAAACACTATATTCCGCATCTTGTTTAGTTGCTTTGTGTTGCAAAGTTTCTCTAGTGTTAGATTGATTTTATTCTTTCTATCACAACCCTTAAACAAGCAATAAAGGTTTAAGATCTGAGTTTGGGATCAACAAGTGGTATCAGAGCTTGTTGAGAAACTTTGACTAAACCAAGAACAAAATTTCTCACTACAACCATGTCTTCAGACTCTTCCTCAAACAACAATAACCACAACAACCTCAAACTACCCTTACTGGATCCTGAAAACTTTGAATTATGGGAGTTCAGAATCCAAAAATACCTCAAAATGGAACACTATGTTCTACGGGAGATCATAGAGTTTGGTGATCAATTCCCCATAAAAATGACGATTGAAGACGGTAAGGGAGAAGATAAAGCTGAAAGTTCCAAAGGGGGTGAAGCCAAGAAGAAATCTGCTGCTCTTTGTGACAAGGAAATACTGGCCAGAAGGCATGATGTAAGAGCTCACAGTTCATTGCTGTTGGCTCTACCTGATAGACATCAGCTAAGATTCAAAAAGTACAAAACAGCTAAGGAACTCTGGGAAGCAATAGGCAAAACTTTTGGAGGAAATGAAGCCACAAAGAAGAAGAAGAAGAAGAATCAAATGCTTGATCAATTTGCTTCTTTCAAAACAATTGGTGATGAAGTAATTGGGGCTATTTACAATAGGCTTCAAGATATGGTGGCTCAGTTGGAGTTCTTTAAAATTGAAGTGACAAGAGAGCAGGTGAATACCAGGTTTCTTAACAGCCTTCAGAAAGAATGGTTTGTCTACAAAGCTATTTGGCAGAATAAGGATGACTTAGATAACAAGAACATTGATGACATATACAATAACTTGAAAGTTTTTGAACCTGTTGTCAATGAGATGAAGTCAAAAGGAACAATCCCCACCAATTCAAGTGGATCTACTAATTCCCCTGCCAACATGGCTATAGGTTTGCTATTTTATAGATCCGGTGGTCTAACATGGTGGTAAAGGGTATTGGCAGCCATGGATGTTTTAGAGAGAGAAAGTGGTTGTGTGTGAAATAAGATAAATGTATTAAAATGATAAAATGACACAAGCAACAACCCCTCCTTGGAAGCCTAGGAGGGGTATTTATAGTCCCACACGATAAACTATACAAAGTTACCTAATTCTAGTCCTTGCGTGTGTGACTATGATAACTAATGGGAATTCTTAAATGACGTCACATAAAGTGAATTTCCAACAATCTTCCCCCATGGGATGACGTGTAGAATTCCTTACAATATTTTACCAAACAAGTACATAATGATAGAACAAAAACTTCAACGAAGCGTCCAATGCTGATGGTGTCTTCTGAGGCCTTTGACTTCAAGTCTTCACTTCAAAACGACTCATCTTTGCAGTAACTTTTAGTAGAAATACTGTAACGGCACGAGCTAAGTAACTCATACATTTCTGGTTAAGGAGAAGCTTCTAAATTAACTTCCCCCTAATTCATGCCACATCTTCTTGATGTAGAAGCTCTTAAATAGCTTCCCCATAAACCAACAATCCTCGTAAGCAAATTCAAAGCTTTCAAAAAAGATTAGAATGATTAAGCGCACAGCGGAATTTAAAAAGCAAACCCCATCATATAACATGATAATATTGCTATGAGGGATTGAAAGTAAGGGGCACACCAAGTAGATCAACAACTTCTTCTCGCGCTTGAATAATTCTTCTGAATTTTTCTTCCCCCTGAGAGTTCAAGTTATGCATACTAGAAAGAATCAAGACATTTCTTCCCCCACATAGTTGAAGAAAATAAACCAATCCCAAGTATGAAGCTCAAATACTGAAGTGGACACTTTATCCCATTCATGAAGTTGACATCGTAACACCAGAGTCAATTAAGTCCCGGAAATGCACATATCTTCTTCCGGAGAAGCACCAGAGTCAATTAAGTCCCGGAAGTGCATATCTCTCCATATAGAATAATGATGATGAGTAATTGCAACATCAAAACAATTGAACATCGAATCAGTAGTGTACCGTTTAGAGATTGATAACGCCACGAGTTAAAACACTGATTTTTTCTGCGGCTATGACAAATGTCATCCTGGAATGTCTTCAAATCAAAAGAAGGTATGAAGTTCATCACGTGTACTCGTTGTGCGTTGAATGTATCTTCTTCTTCCGGAGAAGCACCAGAGTCAATTAAGTCCCGGAAGTGCATATCTCTCCATATAGGATAATGATGATGAGTAATTGCAACATCAAAACAATTAAACATCGAATCAGTAGTGTACCGTTTAGAGATTGATAACGCCACGAGTTAAAACACTGATTTTTTCTACGGCTATGACAAATGTCATCCCGGAATATCTTCAAATCAAAAGAAGGTATGAAGTTCATCACGTGTACTCGTTGTGCGTTGAATGTGTCTTCTTCTTCCGGAGAAGCACCAGAGTCAATTAAGTCCCGGAAGTGCATATCTCTCCATATAGGATAATGATGATGAGTAATTGCAACATCAAAACAATTGAACATCGAATCAGTAGTGTACCGTTTAGAGATTGATAACGCCACGAGTTAAAACACTGATTTTCTCTACGGCTATGACAAATGTCATCCCAGAATGTCTTCAAATCAAAAGAAGGTATGAAGTTCATCACGTGTACTCGTTGTGCGTTGAATGGGTCTTCTTCTTCCCCCTTGATGGTTTTGAAACTCAGAACCAGCAATAAATCGTACGCACATATACCTGAAATCTCGTGAGAATAATAAATAAGATGAATTATATATTTTGTGAGAATCAACTACTGATCGAAAATCTCTACTCATAAACTCTCCATGGCCATCTTTACCAACCCATGTGAAAGCAATTTGAAGTGACCACTGATAGAATGAACCAGATACATCAAACATGAAACTGAATAAAAATCCTTCGATCTTGTGACTTAAGCTTGCACAATTGTTGAATGAGGAACGGTGGAGAAATCTCTAAGTACCCAATGCATCACTGAAGAAGTCTATAAGCACAACACCTCTTGAAATTATCCACGTCGACTAAGCGCGTGACACTGAGTACAACAATGTAACCCTTTAAGTGATAGTTATCCGAGTCATCAACCAACCACCCCGAACCCGGAAGCCAGATAAACAAGTCTTCATCCTAAGATTAAGCACAAGCAAGTTATCTTAGAAAGATAAAATAAGTACATGCCTTCGAAAAATCCGTCTTCAACTTCACATAATTAATACCCGATCAAACAAGTCCGTAGCCACAAAAAATCGCCAAAATTTTCTTGGTCTCGTCAAAATAAATCTTGTCACTTAGTCTCGTCATTTTGTCTCGTTACTATGTCACGTTATATCCCAACCATATAACCGTTGGCTAAAACTTACTAGAAAAATGAAGGTAACAAAATTTTCTAGTAAACTTACACCAGACCCTCACATGAGTCCATGACATTCGGGAAATATAATGAAGTACATTTTGTCTAAATTTGTTACACTCTAAAGTCTAATATTTCGGCCCACCAATTCCAATTACTTAAAAGAGATGCCCATATGTAAAAGCAACGTGAGGATACTTTGTATATTGTTATTTTTGTTCTTCAAATAACAAACAACAATCCCTACATATGCTCGAATGAGGCCCAAATTATCATGACCAGCCCAAAAAAAAAACAGTGCACCGGTGGAGATTTACAATATATAAGTTACTCTTTTCTTATTATTAAGTTAGACTAACCCTAATCCCAGTCATAAAAACCTCCGCCCCATCTTGCATCTATATCCCAGCCACCAAAATTCCACACTCATCTTCAGTCCCAATCTCCTAGACATCTCCGCCCAAAAATCATCCAACCTCCATCGCAGATAAAAGATCATCAACTCTTTTAATCTCATCTAATTACCAAAACTCAATCTCCTTCAATCATCTAATCCTCCGCCACAAACCAATCTCATATCAAACCATTCAATACAAACACAAATATATCTCATCATCCCATCTGCTAAACTCGTTTTTCCTAGCAATGGTTGTTGTATAAACCAACGAAACTTCATCTTCAAAGGATAAGCTAAACCCACGAAGATATAAAAACCGGCTTCAAGATCTTGATGATCTCGGGTAGGTTTATGATTTGCAATTGCATGTTGGTTTTTATGTGTCTCAACGAGACCAGGATTAATTATAACATGATTGTTATTAGTTAATCTTGATACTCGAAAATTAAGTACAAATCTGTGATGGATAAAGTTTTCGTTCGTGTTTTGATCTGTGATTTCGTATAATGAACCGAAACAAAATATGGATTATAACAAATTTGTTATAAATCTGTATTTTATTTCGTAAATAAAACTTTGGTTTAACACCAAACACAAATCTTAAAGATGATGGTTGCATGTTGGTTTGATGTGACTAAACCGAAACAAAGACTTTAACATTTTTGTTAAAAACCATTCTTATTTTCGTACAGTAAATAGGTAAAAACCCAATATAAGATCTATGATAGAAAACAGTTTTTGAGAAATAGATATTTTAGAGATCCTTAATCGAAACAAAAATAAACTGAGATCTTTCTTATGTTTTCTGATTTTTATGATGTTTGAGTCTGATTGATGTATAGATGGGATTAGGAGACGAAGGGCTAGGATTAGATTGATGGTGTTGTGGAGTTATAAGGGTGGTGTGATTTGTTTCATTCGGAATAAGCTTCATCCGGAATAAGCTTCATCCGGAATAAGCTTCATCCGGAATAAGCTTCATCCGGAATAAGCTTCATCTGAAATAAGATTCATCCGGAATAAGCTTCATCCGGAATATCTTATCCATAGTACTTTTTCCTGATTTTCAGGATCTTGCCTTCCTGAATCTAGTTTTTGGATCTGGTTTTTTCTTGTCAGATTAGGGTTTCTGGATCTGAGTTTATCTTCATCTTCATAAAACAAACAATGAAACCCAAAAAAAAATCTATACCAGATCTAACAGTTATATCATAAATAGTAAACATAGAACCAGATCTAAAAAACGTGAAACAAAATCTTCACTTTTGGACCAGTGAACCCATGGATATGACTGTGTGATGGACATGATAACATATATGACAAGACATAAAACCATGGACTTTTGGACAACTGGTATATGAATACCAGCAATCATGAGACAGTTTCTTTTTAGATAAATTGTGACAAAAGAAAAAGTATGACAAAAACAGATCGGACCAAAAAAAATTGATGTAACGAGACACAAAAAAGATTTTAACCACCGAATCATACAATAAAAAACACGACGATCCAAGGAATTGAACCGAGGCTCTGATACCAAATGTAGGTTTGCTATTTTATAGATTCGGTGGTCTAACGGTGGTAAAGGGTATTGGCAGCCATGGATGTTTTAGAGAGAGAAAGTGGTTGTGTGTGAAATAAGATAAATGTATTAAAATGATAAAATGACACAAGCAACAACCCCTCCTTGGAAGCCTAGGAGGGGTATTTATAGTCCCACACGATAAACTATACAAAGTTACCTAATTCTAGTCCCTGTGTGTGTGACTATGATAACTAATGGGAATTCTTAAATGTTGTCACATAAAGTGAATTTCCAACAATGGCGTTATATCTCAAAACAGTGGAATCTCCAAAGGCAGTGGAATCGAAGTTGGCCCTGCTACTCATTCCCATGCTACCAGGTCTGGATCATCTTATGATGAAGAAAGGCCTGCAACATTCAGTCTTGACACTGCTTGTGTTTTTATAGCATCCCAAGGGCCACAAGGATCTACTGTGTTACACGAAGATCTGAGTCAAATCAATAAGCAAGGACTGGAGGAGATGGATATCAAGTGGCACATGGCTCTGCTTAGTATGAGAGCTAACAGGTTTTACAAGAAGTATAGGAAGAAGATCTCCATCAATCCCTCTGATGTGGCTGGGTTTGACAAAACAAAGGTTGAATGCTACAACTGTGGCAAGAAAGGTCACTTTGCTAGGGAATGCAGAGGACCTAAGACTAGGAACAGCTATAGGAAGGAAATCAGAGATGATAACTTTGGTGCTAAGGCTATGGTAGCCATGTAGGGGATAGATGGAGCAGGTGGATGGGATTGGAGTGCCATGACAGAGAGTGTTGAAAGAAATCAAGCATTGGTTGCTGAGGAAAAAGAGGAAGATTTTGCTCTTATGGCCATGTCAAGCTCTAGCTTAGACAATGAGGTATATGATGATTCATATTGTACTAAAGCTTGTAGGAAAAATACCGAGTCATTGAATGATCAAATAAGAAAGATAAAAGTTGATTATATCAATTGTGACAATGACCTTGATAATTATAAACGTGCTTTAGAACAGCTAGAGTCCTCCATAAGAGAGTATAAACAAAGAGAAAGTGATTATAGAGATCATATTGTGATTTTAGAGAGAGATGCTAAAGAAAATAATGATTCCATTAAGGAATTGACTGCTGAACTTGAAGTTTTTAGATCTAATAAAAAGATAGATGAAGAAACTGTTGAAAAATTTGGAAAAGCTTCTAAAGATTTAACTAAAGCAGTTGAAATTATACAATCTCCTAGGGACAAAATAGGTTTTGGCATTAAAAATGAGCATGCTACCATACCACCACCTCCTGCCAATATTCATGCACCTTTTCCTAGAAAAGACTTGTCTTTGACTGGTCTCTCTTGTTTCCAAAAACGGGAAGATATTGAATTTGACTTGAGTGCTTACATACCTAATAGTCTTGAAACAGAAGAGCCACTAGTGAAAACTAGTATTGTTAGGGACTTTGAAAAGGAATAGTTTGCTTTAAAACAATGGAAAATTGATAACCCTGTTCTCTTTTCAAGAGAAGGACTATTTGGTAGTGATTCTAGTTCTAAGAGTAGTTCACCCAAATCTAAAACAGAATCAAAGTCCTCTAAGTCCACTGTTAAATATGCTGGTATGTATAGGTCTGTCAGAGGTAATCGGAGAAATTGGAATGACCAAAAGTCTCACCAATTAGGAGAAGACTTTGTGATAAATACCAAACCTTGTTTCACATGTGGCAGTTTTGATCACACTTATCAAGAATGTCAGGCACCAATGGAAGTTGTGGCTGCAAATCCTTTAAAGGATATGCAACCTAAAGCCATTCTTCTAAATACACGGGCAAAATCCTTTTCCCCTGCCAAGTATGTTGTCCCTGCTTTGAGAAACAGAGTTTCTGACAAATATGTTGTTCCTGCTCTAAGAAAGGTGAATGATGCATATCCCAAGACCAGCTCTTCCATGACCAACCCAGTACCTCATAATGCATATAGATCTGTCTCTAGACCTTACCAACACATAAATAGAGGCCAAAACAAAAGATGGGTTCCCTCTGCTAAGCATAGGGATTCCCCTGCTAAATCTGGGGTATCCCCTGCTAGCAAAGTTTTGCCCTCTAGGAACATGGGTAGATGGGGGAAAGCTATGAAAGCCTCAGCTCGTTGGGTTTGGGTACCCAAAAGGGGTGCTCAGTCTAATGGTGTATCTCTAGTTTTTGATAAGCTATCCTATATTGATACACGAGGTAGATCAAAGTCTGTAATGGCTTGGGTCCCCAAGAAAAACTAATTTGTTTTTCTTTTTGCAGGTGACAAAGAAGACCAGGGATGATAAAGCATATTAGGATAGTGGATGCTCAAGGAGCATGACTGGACAAAAATCTTATATGTCTAACTTTGTTCCCCTGCATGACAATGATGGTGTTTCTTTTGGAGATTGGAATGGAACAATCACAGGAAAAGGAACTATTGTCACCAATGGGATGACCTTTGACAATGTCTACTTGGTGAAAGAGCTCAAGTACAATCTATTCAGTGTGTCACAGATGACTGATAACAAGAATTTTGTCCTGTTTACTGATACTGAATGTCTAGTGTTAGGAAAGGAGTTTGTCTTACCACCAAACACTCCTATTATCCTCAGAAAACCAAGACAAAAGAATATGTACACAAATGATCTCAAGGACATCTCTCTTCAAGACAATGAAACCTGTTTCATTGCCAAAGCCTCAGTTGATGAGTGTAAGAAATGGCACAGAAGACTAGGTCATCCTAATTTTAAGAACATGAACAAACTGGTAAAATATAATTTGGTTCATGGTCTTCCTTCCAAGTCCTTTGTCAATGATCATACTTGTGCTGCCTGTCTGAAAGGGAAGCAACATAGAGCATCTTGCAAATCAAAAACAAGTGTGTCCACTACCAAGCCATTAGAACTACTGCATATGGATCTTTTTTTTCCTACTTCTATGGCAAGCATAATGAAGAAATGGTACTGCCTATACTGATGATTTTTCAAGGTTCACATGGACATTCTTTCTGTTTGAAAAGAGTGACACAGCTGATGTACTCATTGGGTTCATCAATCAGATTGAACTATCAAAAAGCATGAGGGTAGTGACCATGAGATCAGACAATGGTGGTGAATTCATAAACCAGAAACTGGATACTTTCTACATAAACAAAGGAATCAAGAGGGAATTTAGTATTGCAAGAACACCTCAACAGAATGGAGTTGCAGAGAGAAGGAATAGGACACTCATTGAAGCAGCAAGGACTATGCTGTATGATTCCAAACTTCCAGTTATCTTTTGGGCTGAGGCTGTATCCACTGCTTGTTATGTCCAAAACTTGGCCTTGGTGGTTAAGGCACACAACAAGACTCCTTATCAGCTGTTCAATGGAAGACCTCCTTTAATTGACTTCTTTAGACCATTTGGATGTCATGTGATCATTCTGAACACAATTGACAATCTATGAAAGTTCAGTGAAAAGGGGGATGATGGGTATTTTGTTGGTTATTCATTAAACAGCAAGGGATATTAGGTCTTCAACAAGAAGACAAGCAAAATAACAGAAAATCTTCATGTGGATTTTCTTGAAGACAAGCCTGAAGATGTTCAAACAGGTCCTGATTGGTTCTTTGATATTGAGGTTCTTTCAAAATCTATGAATTGTGTACATGTTGCATTGCAGAATACTAACATTTCAGGTACTCAAGAACCAACTGGTGTGGAGAAGCCACCATTGAGGTACATGAATGTACCCTCACTATTTCCCATTGAAGCTGCTTCAAAAACAGGTGAAGAAGATGATACCTCTCAAAGGAGAGAACAGACAATCTCTTCCCCTGCTAAGTCAACTTCTAAAAGCAGTGGAATGGCCGAAAGTAGTGGAATCCAGGATTCCCCTGCTAGATCAATTGCTTCCCCTGCTACAAAGGATCCAGGTGTCAATGATATTAATGATGAAGAAAGATAATCCCCACTCATTTCCTCATCTTCACCCATATTTGATGGTCCTCTCATATCTAGCAATGGAAGCAGAATAATTAAGAGTGGAGGTCCAAGTTATTCAGAGCTGCATTCAGCTCATCAGCACCCATCTCTAGGTCATGCTGTATCTTTTGGAAGCTCTTTTGAGGAGTTCTTTCCCAATCAAGATATCCCCATCAATTCTGACTTGGAAGAGGATGAAACAGAAGTAATCATGAGTATGCAGGCTACCTACAGAATCAATAAGGATCACCCTTTATCACAAATCATTGGTGATCCTAAAGCCCCTAGACATACAAGGTATACAGCAAAGGAGCACAGCTTCATTGCAAACATCACCATAAAGTTTAATCATGACAACATGCAATGTTGTCTGTTTACTGCATTTTTGTCACAAGAAGAGCTAAAGAAGATTTTTCAGGCTTTAAATGATCCAAGTTGGGTTGAAGCTATGCAAGAGGAGCTTTTATAGTTTGACATTCAAGAGGTTTGGATTCTGGTAGATTGTCCAAAATGGGCAAGGCCTATTGGAACAAAGTGGGTGCTCATGAACAAAAAGGATGAGAGGGGTATAGTAGTCAGGAACAAAGCAAGACTGGTGGCACAGGGATATACACAAGAAGAAGGCATTGATTATAAGGAAGTCTTTGCTCCAATGGCCAGAATTGAAGCCATTAGATTATTTCTTTCTTATGCTTCATTCATGGACTTCATAGTGTTCCAAATGGATGTTAAGAGTGCCTTTTATATGGCATCATTGATAAAGAAGTCTATGTTATGCAACCTCCAGGGTTTGAAGACCCAGAACATCCAGACAAGGTATACAAGGTGAAAAAGGCTATGTATGGACTTCACCAAGCTCCCAGTGCCTTGTATGGAACTCTTTCTAAATATTTGTTGGATAATGGCTTCAACAGGGGGAAAATTGACCAGACCCTGTTTATCAAGAAACAAAAGGATGACCTTCTTTTGGTACAAGTCTATGTTGATGATATCATCTTTGGGTCCACAAACTCTATGCTTAGCAAAGAGTTTGCCAAACTAATGCAGGACAAATTCCAAATGAGTGCCATGGGTGAGCTAAACTTCTTTTTGGGGTTACAAGTTCAGCAAAGGAAAGATGGAATATTTATCTCACAAGATAAATATGTGGCTGAAATTGTGAAGAAGTTTGGCATGTCTGAGGGAAAGAAGGTTTCCACACCAATGGAAAAGGATCATCCATGGGGCAAAGATGGTCCTGGAAAGCTTATTGATGTCAGGAATTACATGTTTATGATTGGATCTCTCATGTACCTTACAGCTTCAAGACCTGACATCATGTTTGCAGTCTGCTTATGTGCAAGATACCAGGTGGCACCAACAGAGTGTCATCTATTTGCCGTGAAGAGAATTTTTAGGTATCTAAAGTATCATCCAACTTTAGGACTTTGTTATCCCAAGGAGTCACCATTTGAGCTGATATCCTATTCAGATAGTGATTATGCTGGTGACAATAATGATAGGAAGTCTACAACAGGTGGATGCCAATTTTTGGGAAGCAGGCTTATATCTTGGCAATATAAGAAGTAGACTATTATGGCCACATCCACAACTGAAGTTGAGTATGTAGCAGCTGCTGCATGTTGTGGTCAAGTTCTTTGGGTTCAGAATCAGCTGCTTGATTATGGGTATAATTTTTTTAAAACTAAGATATTTATTGACAACAACAGCACCATTTGCATTATTAAGAATCCTGTTTTTCATAGCAAGACTAAACATATTGAAATAAGACATCATTTTATTAGAGATTGTTTTGAAAAAGGGCTAATTATCCCTGAGAAAATTGATACAGAACTTAATGTTGCTGATCTTTTGACAAAAGCTTTTGAAGTGGGGAGGTTTCAGTACCTGGTTGCAGGTATTGGAATGGTTTCTCCCTAAAAATTGATGTCTATTGTGTCTTGTATATCCAGGGTTGCTGTTGTTGTATAAATGTTAGTCAATGTTTCCATCATTTTTCATTCTACTTCTTTTGAACAAAGATTCCCCTACTGGGGTTCATTCCCCTGCTGAAGAGTTTTTCTCCTAGGTTTGTTCTTTTTAAAAGTGGTTATATGTGGTTTTAGACTAACAATGCAGAGATCCAAATGGTGCATACAACACTCATGGGTGGATCAGGTATATGCTCTATGTTTTAGGGGAGGTTAGGTCACACCTTTAGGACTCAGGGTATCCTTAGGATACTCATATATGATTCTAGATCATATTCATTGGTGAGCAAGGGTTCAGAATGATGAAGACTTGCTGCAAAGCTTGTCAATTTCTGAAGCCTTGAGGCACTGTAATGTGTACTAACACTTCTTTATCAAAACAGCTTGCTGTCTAGATTCAGATGTTTGGTACACATTGCCAAGACTACCTGACCATAGGTAAGGGAAAGGTAGGGATGGTGACTAGGGTATGCTCATTTTCTTGGGTTGACCAGGTGCAGGGTGACTTATGTGTTAGCCTTTTGTGTTTAGACCATTGTTGAATGGAGGACTCTTGAGTTTCTGTGTATCTACCTTGTGTATACAAGGGTGTGCATTAGAGCAGAGCTATTTAGCATTGGTCTCTCCATGATTAGTCTAATACCCCTAGGAAAGTTTCCCCTGCTTTCACCTTTTGATTCCCATGCTTGATCAACATTCCCCTGTTTGACCGTTGACCGACAATACCGTTACCCTGCTTATAACCGTTGGGCCTGCTTGCTAAAATTTTGGTTAGGGAATATTTTATTCTTTTTAAAAGATATTTAAGGCGCTTTCTTTGCTGATTGGTAATCTTTTCTTTATTATTTCAAATAAATTACTTTTTTATCAAGATTTATCTTTGATATTTTTGCAATTTGAAATTTTGGTCCAATCACAACTCTTCAATTCGCCTATAAAAACTTAATTCCCTTCACCAGCAGGTCCATCTCTCTCCTTCGATCAAATCCCACCTAACTCTCACCATTATAAACCTTCAAACGTTTTCAACCTTTATCATGTCTCTCAAAATTGCTGGTAATCGTAATCAAATCGCTTTATTACATGATGACCAGCAGAATTCGTTGATGTAGTGGCTTTTCTAAAATCTTCGTATTTTAGAGTGGCTCTTCTCATCAATCCTAGGATTTACACCTCACACATTTAGCAGTTTTGGTCTAAATCTATGACCAAAACAGTGAATGGAGAGGTAACAATTCGAAGCATTGTAGATGGTCATCCCAAGGTGATTACAATTGCCTCCATCAGAGACAAACTTATTCTAGATGACGAGGATGGGATAACCAACCTACCTGAGGCTGACATCTTTGAGGGTCTTGTTAAATTAGGGTATGCTCTTTCTGATGGTCAAAAATGTAAGTTTGCTAAAGGTCAGTTTTCCCCACATTGGAAATATTTTATTCATACAATTTTACAATGTTTGTCGCCTAAAACCACTACTTTTAATGAATTTGGTAGTAAAGTTGCATCTGCCCTGATTTGCTTAGCAACAGGGAGGAAGTACTGTTTTTCTCAAATGATTTTCAAAGGAATGGTTAAAAATGTTACAAGCAATTCAAAATTTTGTATGTACCCAAGGTTTACAGAACTTTTGCTGAATATGTGTGAACATGGTCCTATCACACACAAAAACTTCTTTTTAGCAACCAAGCATACTACCAAACTGTTCACCACACTTCTTGCACTATCTCCACAATTTTTTGGCAGGTCTATTCCCCTCACTTCAATCATGATGAAACAAATCAGACAGGAAGAAGCCAAGACAAAAACAGCCACACACAAACCTGCTGATTCCCCTGTCAAGAAACTACCCCCTACCAGTACTCTACCCCCTGCTGATCCAAAACATGAAAGGAGAACTAAATCCAGGTTTGTCAGGTCTCCCTTGCCTGGTGAATCTTCACAAGTAGCAGAGAGGAGAGCCTCCAAAAGGTTGGAGCACACTGAGGGTTTGGCTGCCACTACTGTCTCATCCTCAAAGGGTGAGCAGGCTAGTGACACCATCAGTAAGTCCTCTCCCTCACTCAATGATACCCAAAAAGGGGAGAAATTCCCTTCTAGGGTTGAGAGCAGCATGCAACCAATGACCATTTTGGAATTGACGAATATGTGAATGAGCTTGAAAAAGCAGAATGCACAACTTATACAAACTGTCAAAAAGCAAGGTTTGGTTATCAATAATTTGGAAACCAGACTTGCTACACTTGAGGGGAGGAGAAAGCCCAAGCTTATCATATCTACAGACGAGGATGCTTCCAAAGGGGAGGAAGTTCCTAATATAGAAGAATCTACTCAATGGTATGAATATCCTGGTGGTCAGGGTTTAGAACATGGAAAGATAGCAAGTGCTGAGAAAGGGACTGAGAAAGGAAGTGCTGAGAAAGGAAGGGACAAGGGGAGTGCAACAAAAGAGATTTCTCAAACATTGCTAACTATGGGCAATCAAGAAGAAGCCCCTGCTTCAAAATTTTCCCCTGCTGTAACGAATCCCACTGCTGTAAGTCTTTCCCCTTCTAAACCTGTCACTCAAACATTTGTTAGGAAGAAAAGGCAACCAGCTCAGAAGGGGATCACAATTAAAGAACCTGCACCTAAAGCCAAATCAGCACCAGCAGTGGATCCAAAAGACAAGGGGAAAGGGATCATGGTTGAACAACCCAAGAAGAAAAAGTACAAGCATGGAACTCCTGAACAGCTAAGGGCTCAAGAAGAATATGATGAACAGGTTGCTCTAAGAATGCAACAAGAGGAGTTTGATATGCAGGATCAGAGAATGCAAAAGATGAGGCCCAGAGAGATGCTTAAGCAGATTGAAATCATGCATAGAGAATTAGATGACAGGGTGCCTCATGTTCAAGAGTTTCTAAATCAATGGGAAAAGGAGTTGGTGAATGCTCCTTTGGAAGACAGGTATGAATTGGTTTGTCTTGTTTACAAATATCAAACTGAATATCTGGAAAGAAGGTCAAATCAAATTCAGAAAGAAAATATTTGAAGTCTGAGAAGGGGAGACTTGCACACTACAAAGTTTTGCTCAAAAGACATAAGAAGTGGAAGGATGGTGATTTCACAGACATGACTTTTGGGGATATTGAGAAGGCAGTCAGACCAGTCTTAAGAGAGTTAAATGTGGAAGACTTCATGACTATCAACTCTCCTGAGGAAGCTGAGTATCTCAGGAGGCAAAATGAAGTACTACAAAAAGCTAGGGAATCCAGAAAAATAAAGGCTGAAGGATTAACATTGGAAACTACACAAGAAGATGTATCATCCCAAGCAGGTGCATCATCACAAGCAGGGGTATCACATCAAGCAGGTGAAAGTTTCCCAGCAATTGAGAGATCTGTACTCAATGCACAAAGGGCAGCCAAAAGACTCAAGAGGATGGAAAAAGTTGGCATAGTCACTAAGGAGTCTCAACGATCCTCAAATGAAGAAATTGATAAACAGCTAATTGTGCAGGAAAATGATGAAGTCTCACCCAGTGAGCTTGGGAAGAAATTTGCCATAATAGAATATGCTGTTTATGAACACAGGGGAAGGACGGTGGAAGCTTACAAGAGCTAACAATACAGCACAAACATTTCTAAGTTTAGATGTCATGTTTCAAACCTTGGATAGTGAGGACTTAGAAGATCTGTGGAAGATTTTGAAGAAGACCTTTGCTGCAAAACCTCCTACTATGGATGGTGTAGAGAAGGATTGGGTGATCTGGGAGTGCATGCATAGGATGTATGAGCCTGAATTGTTTGATCCCATATTTGATGCAGTAAATGGAGGAAATATGTTGTATTGGAAGCTGTTTACCAATTCTGGGGTCTATGAGATAGTAATGGAAGGGGTAAGTGTTTACTTGATCAATCATCGTTACTATCCTTTCAACCATGAGACTTTGAAGAAATTAGCACAGGCTGACTTGATTGTAGATGCTAAAGCACCTGTTGCTTATGATCTGGTAAGGATGATGCATAGTCAGCTTTGGCCAGGAACTTTGTAAGCACCCTCATCAGCTAGTATTTATTCAGAAACTTGTCTTTAGGTGAAAGCACAAGTTTAGGGGAGGATTGTTGGGAATACATATAAGTATATTAGTTACCCCTGCTAGTTGGTCATTTGTTCCCCTGCTAGAGTAAGTTCCCCCTACTAAATAACAAAGGCAGGGGGATTGGTTCCCCTGCTGAAGTCAAAGGCCATGCCGCTAGAGATAAACTTGGAATAGATTATTACGCGTTTCTGTTACTACTCCGAGATACTTTCCAAGTTTGTTAGTAGTAATCTTGTACGTGAGTCCTTATGCCTATAAAAGGACTCACTAGGTTATCATGCAAAGTGTGTCTTTCTCTATTGTCTTTCATTTTCACACTTTAAGGTTTTTGTAACCCTAATACCATTATTGGGTATTCTTATATCTTTGATATATTAAAGTTTAGCTTTTGCTTTAATAATTTGTTCTTGTGCTAAACACTATATTCCGCATCTTGTTTAGTTGCTTTGTGTTACAAAGTTTCTCTAGTGTTAGATTGATTTTATTCTTTCTATCACAACCCTTAAACAAGCTATAAAGGTTTAAGATCTGAGTTTGGGATCAACAATCTTTGTTGGTGTAAGGTCAGGTAATGATAACTTTTTCCAAACACTTAAAGGCATCAAATTAATACTTGCCCCGAGATCGGCTAAGGCAGTAAATTCTTAAACTTTGTTAAAAATGCAAGGTAGCACAAAACGACCAGGATCTCCAAGTTTTTCCGGAAGTTCTTTAAGAATGACAGCAGAACAATTTTCATTTAAGCGTGTGTTGACAAACTCAGCCATCTTTTCCTTCTTACTAAGCAATTCCTTGAATGCTTTGACAAATTTTGGCATTTGGACAAGTGTTTCAACAAGGCTAATGTTGAAATTCATTTGGGAGATCATCTTCAAAAAAGAAGTAACTTGAGCATCCTCTTTAGTGAGCAATTTGCACTTGTCTAACCGAGAAGGATAAGGGATGTTGGGTTTAGGTGGTGTAGGTGTAGAAGGTAAAGGTTTAGATGTTGAAGGTGGGGTTGGTGAAGGGTTTTTCTTGGGTACTTCTTCCGTGAGAGGTGGAGACGGTAATGGAGAACTAGTACCCGGAGTGGTAGTAGTAGGGATAAATGGGGGTGGAGGAGGTGTAGATGGAGTAACTGGGGAAGGGATAGATGGTCCTACTAAAGTGGCTCCACTGCGTGTAGTAATAGCACTCACATTAGCTCTAGGGTTTGTTTCAGTTGTAGAAGGAAGAGAACCTTGGGGACGAAGGGTTTGAAATATTTGAACATTTCCTATCCATGGACTCTTGCATTTCCTTCATGGTTTTCTCATGATCAGTTAATTTTTGTAGAATCAAGTCCATGTGCGGATGAGGTAAATTGAACCCTTGTTGTTGATACCCTTGATTTGGGTATTGGTTATATGGTTGGAAACCTTGAGGATTGAAACCTTGGTTTTTAAAGCCTTGGTTTTGCATTTGATAAGCTCCTTGATTAGCATTGTAGCCCCTCACATTTGCATTTTGTTGAACATTTGCTCTTGGTGGCCCTTGGTTGTTATGGGTGGGTGGGTGAGGTCTTTGTTGAAAACCGGGTGGAGCCAAGTAATTCGTCGAGTTGTAAGACAAGTGATTAACATCGACATTAGGCTTGAAATGAACTATCTCGGTGTTGTTGTAAGCATATACTTCCCCGTGAGATTGATCATAAGCTTTATCACAATTAGCATAAGAGTGTGGTCCACCACAAGTTTCACAAGTAATATTGAGAGCATGATCATGTTGATTAGGAGGGTTATCTCTTAAAACAAGTTGTTTTATTGCTGAAGTAAGTTCCTTCAGTTGAGCAGCCGTCTCGCTATTACTAGCACTAGCCATAGTAGCCCTAACATTCTTGGTTTGGACTTTGGCCTTGTTCTCAATAAGTGCCCAAGCCTCATTCATAGTTTTGACAAGAATATTACCCCCCAAAGCACTATTTAGTGAATCTTGGGCATTCAAAGTTAATCCATTAAAAAAGTATTAATTTGATGTACCTTTGTAAAACTGTGTTGTGAACACTTTCTTAAAGTTCCTTAAAACGATCCCAAGATTCACTAAACGTCTCACCGTACTTTTGCTCAAAGTTACTAATGTCATTCCGCAAAGCGGTAGTATGTGAGGGTGGAAAGAAATAGTTTATGAACTTTGTCTCAAGGTCCGTCCATGTGACAATATTCTGGGGTGGTTCCTTATCAAGCCAATTCCGGGCTTGTCCCTCGAGGGAGAAAGGAAAGAGGAGCAAACGAATTGCCTCTTGTGAAACCCATTCTATTTAACAGTATTGGATAAGTGTACGAACCTTTTAATGTGATCGTGTGGATCATCATGAGTGCGACCTAAGAAAGGTGTTGCGGAAACCATTTGAATGAAACCGGACTTGAGCTCGAAGTTGTTGGCGTCAATAGCCGGCACCACAATCGCATCATCATTGCCTTCGACTTGTGATTGTAAGAGCTCGATCATTGGACGGTTCTCCATTATGTTGACAACGGGAGGCTCTACAACAGTAGGATCAATAGTAGCGACTTGAATGGATTTCCTTTTGCGTGAACGAGTACGCATACACCTACAAAAGAAAAGAATAGCAAAGAAATAGAAGAAATAAAGTTAACGTGAAAAGAAAAATTTTTTGGAGCAAAACTTTGAAAAAGAAATGCTTTTATGAGTTTTTTTAAATGTTTTTGGATTTTTGAAATTTTTTATTTTTAGGATTTTTGAAAATTTTTGACACGAAAAATAACGTTCAAGAGTGAACGGATCCCAAAATCCAACGCGTCTCTCACAAAAACCCGTTAATCTTCACGAAAAGAGCCGACAGCGGTGCCATTTGAAAGTAGGATTTTGCTAGATTAAAAAGTTCGTTGTTCTTGGTGTCTACTCGAATTGATCTTCGGTTAATTGTGTGACTCAATTTTTCTTGCTGAAAAGAAAGTAAAATGTGATTATCTATTTTTAAACTAAAAGTGAAAATTGTCGTTGAGTAAAGATAAAAATAAAGTAAAAACAAAAGCTTTAAGATTTAAACTAAAAATAAAGACGTATAAAAATAAATGACGAAATATAAAAACTTTTAAAAGTAAATTTGAAAACCATAAAATTAAACTAAGATAAAACAAGTTTAAAATAACTCTAAGTAAAATGGCAGGAAAATTAAATTTAAAATTAAAATAAAAATAGGAAATAAATAAAAAACTAAAACTGAGAAACGAGTTCCGATCGTAACTCTCGATCGTAGCTTGGATCGAGACCTGGATCGCAACGGGTGATCATGGTCCTTGATCGCGACCACCAATCGTGGCCTGGATCGCAGTCAGCGATCGCAGCCAAGTGATCGAGGCTTGGATCGTGATTAGGATCGCAACCAAGCAATCGCACCCACAGATCGTAGCCTGTGATCGCAGCCAACAATCGTGGTCTGTGATCGCAGGGTAGATCGCAAGTAGTGATCGTACTTTGTGATCGCGGTATTTGATCGCAAGTAGAAACCCTAAGGCTTATGCGATCATAATACCCGATCGGAACCATTAAAACCCTTAGACTTTACGATGGAATGGAAAAAGGGAAATAAGCAATAACCAAATAAGCACTTTAATAATAAGCAATTACCAAAAACTTAACCAAATCAAAATTAAGAAAAGCTAAATAAGCACGAATTTAAAAACTTGCAAAACACAAAATAAGCAAAATTTATAAAATCAACTTTAAAAAGATTAAACTTTTGAAAACACCTAAATGAAAATAAGCTAACATGAAATAAGCAAAAAGCACAATAAGGTAAGATTATAAACTACTTAAAATTGATACGAACGAATAGATAAGAACTATGAGCAAATAAGCATAAAGATTAAATTAAACTACATACTTTTACCAAATCAAAAACAAGATTAAAACAAGAAAGGAAGAAAAAGATTGATTATGAAAAGCTTAAATTTAAGATAAAGATTAAAGATTCAAGATTACAAGATTTAAGCAAACTTGAAAGAAAATTTAGAGAGAGAAATTAAAACTAGAGAGAGAAAGTAAATACTCCTACTCCTACTTACCTTCAGGAAAACTAAAAAATGAACAACTAACTAACCCCCTTCCTAATGACATAAGGAAGGTATTTATAGGAGGAAATGGAAGGAGTGTTGTTTTCTTCTTTCTTTCTTCTCGTCTTTTTGTCTTTTAAATTCTTCGTCTTTCTCGACGTTGTCTCGGGATTTGTCGATATGAAATGAACTCGTCTTCTAATTTTCTTCTTTTATTAGATTTGGTTCTTCGACTTTATTTAAACTTCCGTCTTAAGACTTTTTCTTCGATAAATCTTCAGAATATGCCTTTGGCTTCCGTTCTTTTCGCACTCTTGATCTTTTGACTTCGTCTTTTGTCTTTTTCTTCGATAAAAAGCCCGTGAAAACCCGTGTTTTCTTCCCTTTTCATATTTTGGTCCTAAATCACAACAAAAACACAAACCACGCATAATTCCGACTTTTACGACATTAAATATACGTTTTGGCTTGGTTATTATTATAATTAAGTGGTAAAAGGATGGGTGTTTTCACACCTATCAATCCCCTACCGCGATGGACTTCTCTTCAGTGATTTACCTCAGTCTTTCCTCTATGGTGCGGACTTGGGCAGACAGCTCTAGGAATCTCTTCTTAAGGTGTGACATCAATGTCACATGCTGCGCTGCTAGGTAGCTGGATTCATCGGCCAAGACAGTGTCACTCATTCCTTCCAAAATTTCCGCTTGGCCAGGGGCACAATGTTATCCAAGAAGCTTGCGCAGTCAAAAGGGTTTGTCAAATCAAAAGATGCAGGCAAATCCCAGCTAGGAGTAAAGACAGGGTCTTGAAGGAACGCACTTCCCCCTGCTGATGAAGTCTCCTTGTGGGGGGGGGGGGGGAAGGTGTGGTCTCAGCTTTCGCAGAAGACTTCTCTGGGTCATCACTGATACATAGGAATAGTGGTGAGATAGCAGGTAGAGAAAACATCATGAGAACCTACAATACAAATGTGTGAGAAGAAAGTCACCTTAGGTTGATGGTGACTGGAGGAGTGCGGGGGGAAGTCTTGAGGTTCTCCTCGAACACTTTTTCGGTTTTGCGCACCTCTGTCCAGGAGGGACCAGCCCCGGTGCGCGCAGCTTTGCGAGTAGACGATGAGGGGCTTCTTTGTCTCTTCCCCAAGGTAGAGGTGTCTTCTTCATCGAATTCTTCTTCGCCCTTCTCAGCGTCCTCAGTTAGGTTATCCGAAGACAACGAGGAGCTGAGGAAGGGCGGTGGTGGTTGTTGAGCTACTAGTGGCTGTTGTGGTTGTTGCGCTGATGGTGAGGGTGGTGGCTGATCCACGCCTGTGTCATTATTTTATTGGGCAGCGGATGCTTCCCCGAATTCCAGGTCCATGGTGTTCTTATGGGCACAGTCTTGGAGGGATTCTTCGTTTTCCCTCTCAGGACGAGAGTATGCCATCAAATCTTCCGGGAATGCACCACGAACTAGTTCAAGCAGATCCATAACTGCGCATCAAGAAAACAAACACACAGAAAGATAAAATTTAGTTTTTTGACACAAGAAGGTACTTACAGAATGCTACGGTGGATGGGAGGAAGAACCACTAACCCTGACCGTCCTGGGTACAAAAGACGGGTATCCTATGCGCGCTACAAATTGGTGCACGGCTTAGTCCAAGGGTGACTAGCACACTTTCTAGGTACGGCTGTACGGGGATATGATTGTTGTTTAAGGTCTCCGCGTCTTCAGGATTATAGGAGTGGCGGCCAGGTAAGGGGTCCTTCCTCACCATCTCGGGGGTCAAAAAAGGAAAGTGGAAAGGAAAGACGACATCGTCAAGCCAGAAGAATCTGTCGTTCCAGTCCCTTATGGAGTCTACTTTTCTGTCATAACATTGCATTCCACCTTTTCTCTTAGCGAAAGATACTCAGTCATTGGCTAATTGCCGTTGGTAGAATACACGAAAAAGGTCTACGGTGGGCTCTATGTCTAGGGTGCGGCAGTTTATTTCGAAATTTGAAATTTTGGCTGCCCCTATGCAATGCAATTGAGAGACGTGGGTCTCATAATGCATCAACACGCTAAGAAGGAAGCGTGACATGGGTATGCGCTGGTTTTCATAGTCGAAGAATCGGGTGTACACCCCTATATTTCCCACAGGTGCCTGGCTTATATTATGTCGAGGGTTAGGAACTTCTGGGTGCAGATAGTTAGGTATATAGAACTCTGTGGTGAATTGGTCTAGTTCCTCTATGGTCAAGGTTGAAGTAATGGCGGATAATTGTTTCACCATGGTGCTATATGTATCAAACGGTGGTCGCGTAGATTACCTTCGCTAAAGATATGGTGGTGATGGCGTGTGTTGAAGGCGTTAATGGAGGTTTGAGAGTTTTTGAGAATGGTAAACAGTCAAAGGAGGCGCCAGGGGTATATATATACCTACTAATTTACTGTTCACGGTTAGATATGTGCCACGTATTTCCCACTTGCTTGAACCAAGGGTAGAAGTTGAAGGGGTAACTATGACGTGGCAGGCGCTTTTTCATGTTACCGAGGAGGTTAGGTAAAATGGGGGATGAATGTCTTCTTGGCGAGAATGTTTGAAATCTTTGTTCATGTCTGGACTATGCGAAGGGTCTAGTTGATTTATAGTCTAGCAGTCGCGGTTGGAGCATGCGACCACTGGCCTAGGGGGACATGATGACGTATAGTCCTTAGTCGGGCTGAATAGTCCGACCCACGGGTACTACCCGCATCCATCAGGAATTGAGTGAATGCTTATGCGATGCGCGCGCAAGCCCAGGAGGCCCTGTAAGCCGCTATCGCACATAAGGTTAATTACTTAGCCGAGTCCTTGTTGCAGTGCGACAGGATCAGACTGAATATATTCTATCATACAGATATATTCGCCTAAAGGAGAGGGATATACACTTGCCTTGGTTATGTGATAAGGATCAAGTTATTTTAGGTCATTATCTCTTCCTTTGGCCGCAAGAGTAGGAGAGCCTAGCCAGGGACTCTCTCGGGTATAAAAGGAACCCCATAGGTTCAACAAAGGTACGATACACACAATACCCTAAACACTACATACTAAAATCTATTACTTACTCTAACGCCGGAGTCTAATCGTGGGTCACAAACCCACGGTAAGCCTAACGGTGTTCGCTTAGTGCACAGGGTCCTCAAAGCAAGTTTCACTTGGTGCAAGAGCTGGAGTCTACAAGACCCCAAATTAAGCCTAATTTGGGTCAAGCTCGGTCTACCCAACTTTTGTATCAACACGATGTGTTTGTATGATGTAGATATGTCTTTGTGGGAATGAATGGGTGATGAATAGTGTATCCAAAAAATGAGCAATCTGGAATGATAAGTTGTGGATGTAAGTTTGGTGTTGTTTTTGTGGCATATCACATATGAGTTCTTGTTTTGTTAATAGCATAAACTTGTTTTCGGATTAACAAAACCATCACAAATAGTAAATAAGATGGGAAAGACAATTATACAAAACTTGTTTTCGGATAGGTTTGTGATGGTTTGTGTGGGAAAGGAAACCATCACATGGTCAGTGATGGTTTGTATAATATGGAGTAGACATTACACTGACCAAATAGTGTTGCTTTTGTGATGGTTTGTGTGGAACAAGAAGTTATATTTGTCCTTATTTCATGCTAAAAACTATGTCAATCTTAATCTTTACTTTCTTATAAAGGATGTATTTTTATGGTTGAAATGTTGAAAATATAGAATGGTTGAAAATGTGAGTCCTACTAAAAAGATAAAATTTATATACCCTATCAAACATTTATCCTAATTGTTGAAAAGTTAAATGTTTTCAACATTTTATCTAAACAAGAAAAACATTACAACTTCAATGTAAATCTTAAAGTTTTCACCATACGACTCATTCTAAAAATTAAAAGAGGTCTAGTTTTAAAATTATCCTAAAGTCAGATTCATAAATCGATCTACATGTTAAGAACTCATGGAATGTTATGAACGTTTCCATTTTTATTTTAAAAAATTCACTTTGAATTTCAAGAAACATTTAATACAAAATGAGTCATTACGTCAATTATCCGCCACTAGACATTCCGCCGATATGCGCGGGGATTCGTCTAGTATATAAATTAAATCTGAATAATATTTTTAAACTAAAAACCGGTTTGACCCTACGGTTCAACCGGTTGAACTATTGACCGGTGAACCGGTAGCTTGACCGGGTCAATTAAAAACCGGGTTTTAAAACATTGGATTAATTGGAACTGAGATAAATACATAACATAAGTGAATAACACAAGTGATGAGTGAAGTTAAAAAAACTTTTTCTCAGTTTCACCTTCCTCGCTCAACCCTCTTTTAAAACCCTAATTCTTAATCTTCATATTCGTTTTGATTACAGATTCCTTTGATCTAAAGTAAAAAGGGAGATTTTATTATAGTAATGATAATAATAACACCACACCTTGTAAACGTGCAGTAGTTTAGTTATAACCAGCCTAAATGGATTTTATAAAATAATAATAATAATATAGAATAAAATGAAAAAAACACACTATATTTTATAAACATGTATTGGTTTCATAATAACAATTGAAATAAGTTTAATATGAGTAAACAAGATAATGGTTAGAATAAGATTGTAGTTTACTAACTAATTGATATCTTTGATAAAATAATGAAGATAAAAGATGAGTTTATGGTTAAAAATGAGTATGATTGATTTTAGTATTATTGAAGTTTGGTTCTTACGAGAAGTAACTAATTGGGGCGAAAGTTTAAAATTTTCTAAGGTATCGAAATTTGGTGATACTAATCGTGACGAGTCTAATTTTTCGTTTTTGGCACACTCCATTGAATCTTTTGGATTACATTGTTTCGTTTTCAGTTTTTTTGTCTAGGGTACATTATGGTTGATCTTTCGGCTTACCCTATATTTATTATGGGACGCGATCGTTTGGAATTCTTTTGGTATAAGTCATGGTTGATTTAGTTATGCGGCTGTGGAAACGTTAGGATGATAGGATAGATTTGGGTAGTATTACTTATGGTTAGATATTAGAATGGAGAGATGTATTTTGGTTTAAAGGTTCTATTGAAGGAATGATTAAGATTTGTGGAGTTTTGAAACTTAGATTGGTTACGGGAATAAGGGAGTAAGTAAAGTTAGTTGACTGGTCGTGGGAACGAGATGTCATGCTATGAGAAGTTGGTTGAAGTACCATTAGGAGATTGATGAAAGTACCAGCGGATGTGAGGGTAGAGTAGAAATTTTCTACTAATGGAAAGATTGGGCAAATAACACGCAAGGGAATTGGTATTTATGGAGGCAAGGTAGTAGTAGACACGTGAAGGAAAACATGGATGTGAAAGAATGATTTGGTAGGAGGCTGATTAAGTATGATTACAACAAGCAAGGAAGAGTGAGCTATTGAGGGGTTAAAGTACCTTTATAAATATTGTGGTAAATGAGTTGAAGTTAGAAGCTACTGGGTAGTGTGAAGTTCCTAGGTAACATCATAGAGACGAGAAGGAGTGCGTGAAGAGCTACATCGTGAAGTTAGGAGCTGAAAGGAATACATGTCGGCTGCTAGAAGGAAGCAAGAGATTTTTGAAGGAGTCACAGAAGTTGCAAGGACTAGAAAGGTGACAAGCACTATGATGGGAATCTCCGTATGGTTCATGAAGAAGAAGGGCAGATTGAGTACCGGAGTGGAGCTACAAAGGGCTGAACCAGTGAATCGTGATGAAGTGAATACATAGCATGGGAGATTAAGAACTCGTGGAGGTAACAAGGGGAGTCGAGTGACTACGCGGATAGAATTTTTGTGGCAATCAATATCGAGGGATGAGTAGTGAAGCTGAGCTGAATAAGTTCATGGAGAAATGATTAGAGAGTCGGTTTTGTGAAGGTGTTATGGAAGATCTTTGGAAGAGACAGTTATACATTATCCAATGCACTAGCGATTTCCATAGAATTGATGAATGAAGTATGGAATTTCTGTTGGATGGGATAGTGTAGGAATTAGGGAGAACCATGGAAGGAGAGAACCAAGTATTCCTAGAAGATGATGATTGAAAGTACCTCATGTTAGGTGCAAGATCAAAATAGAAGCATGAGATTTGAATAAGAATTTAAAACATGGCTTAGTTTAGACAAATGGAAACTAATATGGGTTTAAGATGAGAGTGTGATCCGCATGGGATCACATAAAACTCTAGCCTGTCCCTATTAGGAGGGAGTAGGAGAACTGATTGTGAGGAAAAACAAGTGAAGCTACTTGGAAAATTTTTGAGGTATAGATGACTTGAAAGACGGGAAGCATAACATCGTGATGTATGTCATGTGAGGAAGAAGAAGGAAGTGTGGATAGATGTGAATCATGAATGAAATAGGCCTAGATAGGAACCAAAGGTAAAACTTTGGTATAGCCTAATGAGTAGACTAAGGCACTAAGCATGCTAATATTTTTCTAGTGTGGAAAGGAAATGGTACTGACCTATACTGTTTGATTGGAAGGCTTAGTACCGATAATCGGATGGTTGAGGAATTATAGATGTGATGTGTCATGAGAGACGAAGGGCTTGGTCTAACTGAGACAAGATAAGGAGCACTATGACTTTGAAGGTAAGACATTGTGTAGGTATAAAGGAAGTGTTGAGTATCAGGGAAAAAAATCTTTCATGGAGAAAAGTGAGAAAGAAGTGTATAGGTGCTACTAATGATCTATCCAAATTTTATGGAAGTAGTTGTAACATGGGTTTGGATGAAAGTTGATAGACTAACTAAGATAACCGTCCTTTTGGTGATTTGTATAGATCATAAGTTGATTTGGATTGGAAGAGCCTCGTTGTGATAAACTAATCAATATGTGAAATATCGTTGTAGGTTTGCTATTTTATAGATCCGGTGGTCTAACATGGTGGTAAAAGGTATTGGCAGCCATGGATGTTTTAGAGAGAGAAAGTGGTTGTGTGTGAAATAAGATAAATGTATTAAAATGAAAAATGACACAAGCAACAACCCCTCCTTGGAAGCCTAGGAGGGGTATTTATAGTCACACACGAATAAACTATACAAAGTTGCCTAATCTAGTCCCTGCGTGTGTGACTATGATAACTAATGGGAATTCTTAAATGTCGTCACATAAAGTGAATTTCCAACAATCTTCCCACATGGGACGACGTGTAGAATTCCTTACAATATTTTACCTAACAAGTACATAATGATATAACAAAAACTTCAACGAAGCGTCCAATGCTGATGATGTCTTCTGAGGCCTTTGACTTCAAGTCTTCACTTCAAAACGACTCATCTTTGTAGTAACTTGTGGTATAAATACCGTAACGGCACGAGCTAAGTAATCCATATACTTCTGGTTAAGGAGAAGCTTCTGAATTAACTTCCCCCTAATTCATGCCACATCTTCTTGATGTAGAAGCTCTTAAATAGCTTCCCCCTAAACCGACAATCCTCGTAAGCAAATTCAAAGCTTTCAAAAAAGCTTAGAATGATTAAGCGCACAGTGGAATTTAAAAAGCAAACCCCATCATATAACATGATAATATTGCTATGAGGGATTGAAAGTAAGGGGCACACCAAGTAGATCAACAACTTCTTCTCACGCTTGAATAATTCTTCTGAATTTTTCTTCCCCCTGAGAGTTCAAATTATGCATACTAGAAAGAATCAAGACATTTCTTCCCCCACATAGTTGAAGAAAATAAACCAATCCCAAGTATGAAGCTCAAATACTGAAGTGGACACTTTATCCCATTCATGAAGTTGACATCGTAACACCAGAGTCAATTAAGTCCCGGAAATGCATATATCTTCTTCCGGAGAAGCACCAGAGTCAATTAAGTCCCGGAAGTGCATATCTCTCCATATAGGATAATGATGATGAGTAATTGCAACATCAAAACAATTGAACATCAAATCAGTAGTGTACCGTTTAGAGATTGATAACGCCACGAGTTAAAACACTGATTTTCTCTGCGGCTATGACAAATGTCATCCCGGAATGTCTTCAAATCAAAAGAAGTTATGAAGTTCATCACGTGTACTCGTTGTGCGTTGAATGTGTCTTCTTCTTCCGGAGAAGCACCAGAGTCAATTAAGTCCCGGAAGTGCATATCTCTCCATATAGGATAATGATGATGAGTAATTGCAACATCAAAACAATTGAACATCGAATCAGTAGTGTACCGTTTAGAGATTGATAACGCCACGAGTTAAAACACTGATTTTCTCTGCGGCTATGACAAATGTCATCCCGGAATGTCTTCAAATCAAAAGAAGGTATGAAGTTCATCACGTGTACTAGTTGTGCATTGAATGTGTTTTCTTCGAAAAATTCAGAAGAATTATTCAAGCATGAGAAGAGACGTTGTTGATCTACTTGGTGTGCCCCTTACATTCAATCCCTCATAGCAACATTATCATGTTATATGATGGGGTTTGCTTTTTAAATTCCGCTGTGCGCTTAATCATTCTAAGCTTTATTGAAAGCTTTGAAGTTGCTTACGAGGATTGTCGGTTTAGGGGGAAGCTATTTAAAAGCTTCTACATCAAGAAGATGTGGCATGAATTAGGGGGAAGTTAATTCAGAAGCTTCTCCTTAACCAGAAGTATATGGATTACTTAGCTCGTGCCGTTACGGTATTTATACCATAAGTTACTGCAAAGATGAGTCGTTTTGAAGTGAAGACTTGAAGTCAAAGGCCTCAGAAGACATCATCAGCATTGGACACTTCGTTGAAGTTTTTGTTCTATCATTATGTACTTGTTAGGTAAAATATTGTAAGGAATTCTACACGTCGTCCCATGGGGGAAGATTGTTGGAAATTCACTTTATGTGACGACATTTAAGAATTCCCATTAGTTATCATAGTCACACACGCAGGGACTAGATTAGGCAACTTTGTATAGTTTATTCGTGTGTGACTATAAATACCCCTCCTAGGCTTCCAAGTAGGGGTTGTTGCTTGTGTCATTTTTCATTTTAATACATTTATCTTATTTCACACACAACCACTTTCTCTCTCTAAAACATCCATGGCTGCCAATACTCTTTACCACCATGTTAGACCACCGGATCTATAAAATAGCAAACCTACATTTGGTATCAGAGTCATACGTCACTTGTGTAAGGAAATTGGAATTTTTAAGTAGTTTGCGGTATGGACTAAAGGGAGTTGATAAAAATGATTGGATATGAGTATATCCAGCTAATTAGAAAATGATGGACGAAGTGGGAAATTGATACAAGTATAGGACTCGTGTTGAGAGCTTGGGTGACTGATTTAGAGGGATGTGGGAAACTCGTTAGCGATGTCTGAGTTTTCATATAATGATAGTTATCATACTAGAATTCGATGAATGCCATTTGACGCACTATATGGAAGAATAGGGTGAGTTGTCCTTATGGTGGACTAAAATTCGTGAGAGAGATTACTAATGTGGAAATGTTGTTTATGGAAAGGATGAGAGTAACAAGAGATGATATGTTGAAAAAGAGGAAATCACTAGAGTTTAGTGACAAAGTTATGTAGGAAGTTTCACGAATAGTAATGGGTGGCATGTTTTGGTAAAAGGGAAAAGTTGATGACGAGTGTAGGTCCATTTATGATATTTGGAAAGATTGGACCAATATCTTATGTGTATAGAATTACCTAGGAAATTGAATGGTATACATGATATATTTCATGAATTAAGATTGGTAAATGTTGTTTGAGAATGCGTATTTGCATGTATGGTTATTCGGCATTTGTGTTAATAAGAGTCTACGTTCTATCAAAGAGTCATTTGTGAGATTTATTGGTTGTGAGGTCAAGAGATTGGGAATGAATTTAAATATTGTTGGTTAGTATATGTGGTATATTGAGTCATGAACTAAGGTACACATGGAAATGAGAAGAGTTCATTTTGAACAAGTGTCCTCATGTGATTTGTTGTTTGTGTGTTTGATCCTAAGGAGTAAATCTCGGGACAAGATTTCTATTAAGAGGGAGTGATGTGACAACCGCGGTTTTGAGGTTTGTCACTTAGTTTTATTTTGTGCAAGTTACGTGTCTTTACGTGTTTATGTGCTAATTGGTGTGTATAGATTGTGGTTTGGATATTGTTTCGGGTACGCGGTACCTTGTGAGTGAAACGATGTGTGATGTTTTCATGTTCATGAGCTCACATGGTAGTGACTATGAAATGAGATGGTGTGATTTAGTGGTTTTACGTATACGTATAAGTATTATAGTAAATCGTATTTTTATGATTTAAGGTTTAGCATTTAGAGGTCTCAGATGAGGTAATTAGTCACAGGAGTATTTTTCGGGATGGTTTTAAGTCATTTAAGACTTATTTAATTAGTTTATTTCATATTTCAAGAGTTTTTATAAAACTGTATATTTTACGTCTTTTACGGTATACGCGTAAATTTGACTAGTTTTACGGTTTTGAGTTTTTGGAGGCTTTAAGAGCTGAAATAAATTAAGAAAAATTAAGGTAATTCTATTAATACAATTATTAATAATAAAAAGAAAAAAAAAGAAATTAAATGGGTATAGGTCGGTTATGTGAAAAAAAGAGAAAAGGAAAAAAAAGGAAAAAGGGGAACCGGTCTTTTGTATTGGGCCAAAGACTTGTTAGGAAAATATATGAAAACTTTTTATTAATAAAAACACTTCATAAAATCCCTGGAGATCATGAGTGATTCGAAATCCATGGAGAAAATTAGGGTTCTTCATCAAAAATCTTGTTTTCCAACAATCTAAGGTAAAATCTTCAAACCCTTTTTAATTAAACTAGCAGGATACCCGCACAATGCGGCGGCGGGTATTCTGTGAATATATTTTGCGACGATCAAATGTTATTTGCTTAAACATTCTTCTAACAAACATATGTGGTGAAAGGTCATTTTTTATTGGTAGGTAATGTGAGAGGATGAGTTGTTCGTGTATTTTGGGTTATTTATATTCATAATGTTAGAGGAGAAATTAAAGACAAATTAAAAAGATATTTATGATAAGCGTTTTATTTCCTTTGTGTATGAGGGTTGTGTATATTTCTTGTGTGAGTTGTTATACAATGTTGACTACACATGAATGCATTTAAATTATTGTTGTTACTCACATTTTATTAATTGGGCTTTACTAAATCATCAATGGTAGTTATTAGAAAACGTATACATTAATCTTGAAAAAAATTGAAGAATGTATATGATGAACATTGACTAATTGGTTGTATATTGATTTCCTAATAAATAAATGTTTAACGCTTAATATTTAAGACTACTAAATATAGAAAAGAGGTAAATGCTTTATAAAGTATAGTCGAGCCGCGCAATGCAGCGGTGGATACTCGGTAACTAATTTCGTGGTTTAGACATTTTTTTCGGCGAATAACTTCCTTTCGATAAATTGTATTTGTAGCGTTTATAAAAAACTTGCTTGAAAGTCTTTTTTCTAGTGGCATGGTTAATGGCGTGACAACAATGTAATATTCCCAACAACTTATGAGTGAGTTTTCTCGATAGAAGTATTTTATGACATGCAATGTTTAATAGTTATACATATTGCTCGCGTGCAAATCGTTAAAACGAAAACTTGACACTAAAACAAACTAATTTTGATGTCCATATTCTTAACAAATTTATTATTTCTTTTCAAATTCAAAAATATCATAATATAAATATGTATAAAATTTTTGTAATGTTACTAAATGCATAAACACGAAAACAAGCTATTTTCCAATTAGTAGTCTTTGGTGAACATTTTCATTTTTCTTCATCAGATCAATCAGTCAAAAAGATTTTTCTATCATAAAATACCAGAGGTATCCGCCGTCGCAACACGCGATTACCCGGTTATTGGTGTTTGTGACTATCAAAACTTAGTTTTACATTAAAAGAGATGGTCTGTTGATTTGAATGGATTCTTATGCATAACAATCTCTACTTTAAAACAAAGCCAGTGCATTTTAATTTGCCAAATTTGGAGGCAAGTAGGCTAATCATTTTATTGCATTATACCTAGTCAAGGTCCAATTTGGTGACGATGACAAGTTAGAGAGGGCCATTTGGACATAGCAATGCTAATTCAACACGTACGTCGTATTTGACCAAACCAAGTTAAGTACCGAGTGTCGCTGCAAAAAAGATAAAATGTATACACACTACAAAAGAAAGTTTATTTAACCACACTTTACACTTTTAAGTAGTATAGAAAATATTCTAAATTTATTAAGACTACTAAATATGAATTGGCATAAATCTATTATAAAGTAATGTTGTAGACAAGTATAGATAAATACAAAATATTTTAAAATAAAATATACATATAGTGAAGAAATAGACATGGCTTAGAATCTTAAAATCTCTTGCAACAAATTTCCATCTAACCGTCACGAAGAGCCGCAATGTGCAAAAAACAAACCCAACCTCATAAGATCTTAAACAAATTTTAAGTAAACACAAACCGAGCCCATAAGAATATTAACACATAAACATGTTTGACCGTCTCGACATGCATAAAGAAAGGTATGAAAAAAAAACAATTAAAACTTTAGATGCATAAGAATACCATTTGCTAATTACCTCATGCGAATTTGTGTTGTAAGGCAAAACAGAGACAGACAAACTGAGGTGAAAAGGGTTGGTTATGATATTGATGTGATCAAATTTATAGTAGACAAATAGTAAAAGAAACACGGACGTTAGGAAGCATACACATTTACTATCATAAATTTGTTTTTTAAACTTGGCTGTTACTATCATATTGATAGCTTTATGATGAGTTATTACATTTTGAATGGGTTTGAATTATGGAAGTTACCAATTGAAATATAATAACTTTTATGAGTATGAGATTATATGAGATGTTACAATGGTATAAATTATTAACATTTTAATTCAGTTGGTCAATTGGTCATATTGATTTCTTTAATTAGAAATGTTTGTGGCTGAAAAATTTTAAAACTACTAAATTTAGAAAATGGTCTAAATGTTTTATAAGGTATTAAGATTGTTTTTAATTCTTTCTTAATCATTATATGATGGATCTAGGTTAGTGTTTATTAGAAAATCTGTAATTTAATGTTATCACAATGATATAGACATGATTAGAATAATTAGGGTTAATGATTAAACATGATGAGGGTAATTAATTTGGTTAATTATGTTAAATTCGTTTTTATAAAAATTGGACAGAATTTTTGTGTCATTGTTTTGATCATATCTAGAGTTCTACAAACTTTTAATTTTTGAATCTTATATCCCTGAAAAGGTAATTGAATTGGCTTTCAAATTCAAGAAACTAGAATTGAAATGGAGGTCGGGAAGTGGGTCAAAAACAGGTTACAACAGTCGGAGGTCAAAGCAGTTTTGAAATTAGCCGAGTTTAAGTTAATGTTTTAAGATGGTTAGGGTACTTAGGAGTATAATTGGACCTTCAAACGAACATGAGACTTATATTATATATTAAATAAAAGATCTGGAGGAGTTCTAAGAAAATGGGTTAGGGTAAGACCCTCTGATCATAACAAACTTTTCATACGTCCAAAATCAGTAAATTCTAGATAGGTAAAAGTATATATATATATATATATATATATATATATATATATATATATATATATATATATATATATATATATATATATATATATATATATATATATATATATATATATATATATATATATATATATATATATATATATATATATATATATATATATATATATATATGTATATATATATGGAGGCCTTAACAGTAGCTTTAAGGTTGCGGCCAAAGGGGAGAGTTATCTAACACATGTAAGGGCATAGGATTTCTTTTACAGGGCATGTTATTTTGGTTAAGTGAGTGTTCGACCAATAGTTTGAAGTATGAAAAACGGGACTGTTTTGGGTTAAATGTTAACGAGACGAGTTATGAACTAAACTAAGTTAAGGGCTTTATATAGGGGTGTAATGAGATTCATATGGCATATAAATGGGGTTAAGTTGTAGGAGAAGGTTAGATATCCATCATAGATTGATGAGCCATTTTGGTATGTGGTTCATGTCTTGATTGTATACGTTTGTGTGTTTAGATTTGTGCTAGAGCGCGGGGTACTTGGAGAATCTTGTTCAGGTGAGTTTCATAGTCCCATGTCTTTTTAGGATTTGAATTACAAATTGGATGAAAGAGACACTCTATGGTTTTGTTACTAATACTGTGAATGTTTTTATGGTTTTGTGATGGACTTGTGTGTGCACTTATGTGATTAACTGCTATGTGATTCTTGATTGTGTTTATGATTTGGATCGGGGGACACGTACCGTCTCAGTAGTTGTGGTTTGACTTGGTACCAAGGGGATGTTGATAAGGCGGGGCCTTGGGATTGGTTCATAGGTGTATGGGCGCCTATGGGACCATGGTTATTGGTAAGGCTTGGAGCCTTGGAATTGTGATTATTGGTAAGGCTTGGAGCCTTGGATTTGTGGTGATTGGTTAATCTCAGTGTTGCAAAACAAGGTCTACAAGGACGATTAATCACCGATTAATCACTACAAGGCCCTCTACCTTGTCGATTAATGAAAAAGCGATTAATTGTGGTCAACTGCGGTCAACGATGGTCAAGGGTGGTCAAACTTGCGGAAAACTTGCAATATTTGTCAAAAATACCAAAACTCACTATAAACATATGTTTGTAACTTATATTAACAATTTATATGTATGATAAGTTGTATTTTAAGAAGAATATTGCCAAACTAGCTAAAAATCGTTAGAAATACTCAAACCTTTCCGAAAATGCCAAAAATTTGCTAAAAAAATATAATCCGATTAATCGCCGATTAATCTCGCCTAGAACGATTACAAGCTAAAAGGTGGTCGACCGACCGGCTAGCGATTCGAGATTTTTGCAACATTGGTTAATCTTGAATGTTAGTTGTTAATACATAATTGTAGCACATTGTCCATATGTTCTTTTGTTAATGGTCGTTATTCACAGCTTATAACTGATTTGGCGTTGGAGTCTAAACCTATGACTCTCACCAACTTTATGTTGACGTGTTTTAGTGTCTCTTTCAGGTGAGAATGTGGTTAAGCGTGAGAATAGGAGTGGCTAGTTGGAAGGCTTAGGATTGCATTTGGAGGAACCCCCTTTCCTTTTAGTCTTTATTTATGTTTGAATAAGTGATACTTTGTAGACACCTATATGTTTGTTATTTGTTAATTGTATGTCTTTGGTAAGAGGTAGACCTGTTACCTACTTACCTAGACGCCTGCATTGTTTGAGATATCTTCATGACATTGTGTCACCATTTATGATATTTCCATTTCATTTAGTTATCTCTATAGACACGCTATTGTTGTGATGATATCCATACGTCTCGCCCCATATTCCGCCATGGTGGGGTGTGACACAATATCAATGCCAAGGGGAACTGGCAGTTAAGGGGCTGTTTGGGAAAGGGTTTAAGAAAGACAGTAAGGGGGTGTTTGGCTGTCAGTTTTAAGAAAAGTTAAGGAGGCTGTTTGGTTCGGCTTAAATGTAAACACGACACGGGTTTCACGGGTTTTCACGGGTTCGGTTTACGACACGTTTTAATAAAATAATACATGGGTTCGGGTTATTATTTTTACAAGTTTAATTAGCTTTACATGTATATTAATTTACAAGGTAATTAAATTAATAAAACATGACTTATAATTACAAGATTATTTATTTACAAGTTTAATTAAATTAATTTGACATGTTACTTAATTAATTTAATTACAACATGACTTAAGTTATTATTATTATTATAATACATGAATTTTTAACCTAAGTATTTATTATTTAAATTAGGCTATATAATTAATTAATTATTAAACATGCCTTATAATTAATTAATTTACATGACTTAGGTTATATTAATATTAAATACTAATACATGTTTTAACCTAAGTATTTTTACCTTTATTCAATTAAATCATGTTATATTTAATTAAATACTTTAACCTATAATTTATTTAATTTACATGAAATTATTAATAAACTGTACTATTTAATCTCATGACTTAGAATATAAATTAGTAAACACTTAAACTTATCTTATTAGTTTAATAATCCAACTTATTTCTAATTATGCGAACTTTCTATTTTTAGAAACTTATTTATTTTAAGCAGCTAATCTATTTATGGAAACTTTCTATTTTTAGAAACTTATCTATTTTAAGCAGTAAATCTATTTTTGGAAACTTTCTATTTTTTGGAAACTTTCTATTTTAGGAAACCTGCTATTTTTGGAAAGTTGATTATTATTACACAACAAGTATAATAATACAAGAAATACAAGTAATATTTAATCAGAATATCCAGAATACATGATGAACACAACATAACGATAAAATCAGTAAAACAAGACATGAACATATTAAACAAGCTAAAACATGATATAAAACCAGTTACGTACTCAGTAATCAGAATACTTATACATGTATCCTATGTGTGTAGCATTTGTGAGATCGAAGTAGGACTCTCTTCCGTTCGTCTTCTTCGTTCACTGGACTTAAGGTACGAATTCTCCGTCCTTTCAGTATGGACATTCTTCCTTATTAGGATTTCCGTATGCAGCCAACTGTTTTCCCCAGTATATGTTTTATATGTTTTTGAATTGCTTATGTTTAATTAGATACCTAAAGCCATATACATGCATGACCAGTTTCACCTAGTTATGGAGGTACCATAACCATAACACTAGAGGCACCGGTGTTATGACTCCACCACGACGGAGTGATAGCTCGTGGCGTCCCTTCAGCTTTTGGCCATATTAATATTATTATCATGTGGGGCGTATGGGTGCATCCTAGTTACATGTTTTTCAGCAGATTATTCAGGTGAATGTGGTGTGTGCCTTGCATCCTTCACAAGGAGCTGATCCCTCCTACCCAAACAGTATATTAAATTAGAGGCAGCCCCTCTAATTTGCATGGCGAGGTCACCCCTCCAAGTATTCATGCACGTTGATATTTCATGACCTATATTGGCTAATGGTTAACATGTTAAACAGTTTTTATAAGATAAACATAAGGCTTTTCAAACTATAAAACCAACTTTATGAACATGTTCCAGGTTTTCCAGGACTTAATCATTTCCGCTGCTATATGTTTTACATGCTTATGTTATTCATTCCATGCTTGTATATCCGTGCACTGAGCGTTATGCTCAGCCGTATCCATGTCCCAAAACGGCAGGTACCCAAGGACAAACTCGAGCATTTGGAGGACATGCATAGGATGGAAGCTGCCACAGACTTCTTCTCCTTTGCCTTCATATACTTATTCTTGTTTAGTCTTTCATACATTTCATTTACTTTATTATGTTTTGGGCTTATGTTTAGGAACCGATGTTTGATTCTGGTTTTCCCTATGGTCATGTATGTTTTACTACATATTTCCTTGCATGATTTGATGACACGCCATAATTACGCGTAACGATCCACTTATCAAAGTGGGGTGTTACAAGTAGCAATATGTTACAAAACCATGATTAAATAATAAATTTTTCCGCACATAAAACTCTGAGACCTATGTTTAAAACTCTGATCTTTTATAATGTAATGTATATGTTTTTATTATGTCAACTCTGTGGTAACAGTAATTTATTGTTTCTTGTACCATGACGTGTTACCCCCTCGTTGCCTAGTTGTTCCATGTCAGATTCTGGGGGTCTCACACTGAGGCGCTTACAGGTTTGAAAGAACAACAATTTTTGGTTACTCCTATGAAGTAGTCTTTCACAGAAATGATGCTACAAGCAAGTGGACTTTCAGCCGCTGACAAAACTCCTAGTTTGATTGGTGTATCCCAACCACCTCTCTTGATCAAGGAGATCTCCACTTAGGTAACAACTACTTTGCCTATTGTTGATCCATTAGATAAAGGTAAAGCTGTTTTGGTAGAAGAAGATATTCCCAAGGATGCAGCCCAACAAAAGGTTGATGTTATGCTTGCTCAATAGTTTCATGAGAAAGAAAGAAAAGGGCTTGGGAAAGGATCTATTGAAGCTCAGATTCTATCATCTGAATCTGAGAGTGATGAAATTAATGGTTCTGGTGATGATGAAGAGGACAATAATCATGGTTCTAATGTTGTTTTAGAAGAAGAACCAGAAAAGTTGGAGTATGGAGAGAATGATATAGCTTTGGAAAGGATTAGGTTACTTAAGATGAAGGTTGATTTTGATATACCTTCCATTTCTAATTTATATTTTAGGTATGAAAGAGAAGTATTGGAGAACTCTGATGTCTCTCTAACTGATAAAGTTTGGGGGATGGAAATAATGATGAGGGTTCAAAGTGATTGTCAAGTTATTTTGAAGAATAAGGCAGATAGGGTTTTAAGGGAGAACAAGACTGCAAGGAGAGAACTGTACTATATGCTTCTAAGATGTCACCAAACAGGATGGACATATGCAAAGTTAAGGAAGCTATCATTTGAGCAGTTGGAATATTTTGCTTATCCAATATGGGATTCTGTGTGCGAGGCGAATACATTCAGGTTGCTGTCTACTGGGAGACAGGAAGAAATTGAGGAAGAGTTGAAGTTGAAGAAGGCATCTATCACGCCTAAACCAGTGAAGAAGGGATTCAAGCTAAGATTTCCAATACTTGATCAGTTGAATCCACATGAAGTAATTTTGAAAAAGAACATGATGCTTTCTCCTTTGATGGCATCTGATTTAGCTGCAGTTGTGCCTCTTGATTTCAATAATCCAACCATCAAGTATGAAAAGGATTATGTTGGATTTTGGGTGATCACCAGGGCTAGTGATAAGGTACACACTTTTTCTTCCCTGGTTTCATTGTTTGCTAGCTTGGATAGAGAGGATGTGGAAACTCTTTGGAGTTTAATGAAAGAGGTGTATGAGGCAGAAGCTCTTTCATCATTGAATGGAATAAAAATCTGGACAACATTTAGAAGAATGTTTTCGCATGATGTTGATGATCCAGTATGGTTGGATTTGGGTGATTTTAGTAGCTTGACGTGCCATTTGTATTCAGCTGCTGGTGTGTTCCATCTTAGTACTACAAAGTTTGCAGAATACTTGTTGATAGATGAGAAGTATCCACTATCATAAGAATTATTGAAGAAGTTGGTCAGTACAAAGCTTGAAGTTGATTACACCAATAATGTTAGCATGGACTTTCTAAGGTTTATATATGCTCGGATTAAGGAGTAGGTTTTATTTGTAAGAATCCTTTCTTATATTTTGTTTTTTATTTAGAAACTTGAATATTAGTATAAGTATCAAGTTTAGGGGAGGATTGTTGGGAATAAAAATAGCCAAGTCACTATGACGCTGGCAAAGGGATTCTGGACGCTGACAAGAGTAATCGAGGCGCTGACAGATTGAGCACTGACAAGACTTATCAAGGCGCTGACAAAAGAAATCCCAGTTATAGTCAACTACTTAGTCAACACGTTTTGTGTATTTAGAAAAGATATGTTCAACATTGTAATCTCTATAATTATCTTTCCCTAGAATAGTTGATAGATTGATTATTGTTTAAGACTCCTTATGTTATAAAAGGAGGTCTTAGGTTTTATTATTGATATACGTTCTTAACACTTTCATTGTACCTCATCGATTATCAATACAAGTGAAAGTTTGGTATACATTGTGTTTTGCTTTGTTCTTTGTTCTAAGTGATAATTCTGCATAACACTTAGATTATCATAAACACAAAGTTTCTCTATGTGTTATACTTGATTCAATCTCGATAACACAAAGCTAAATCGATCTAGGTTTGGGATCAACAGTTTTCAGTTTTGTATATTTATGTTGGTCTTGCTCGGTTTGATTCAGTTTCGGGTTAAAAATATGAAAAATATATCAAAACTATATATTCGGTTCGTTTTTTCTCGATTCGGTTCGGTTACGATTATGCTCGGTATAATTTGGTTCGATTTTCAGTTTTTTTCTAAAATCGGTTTTCAGTTTGACTCAATTTTATTCAGTTTGGTTCGATTTTGAACTGATACTCAACAGTGTAATATACAATTGATTAATTCAATGTTTAAAAAACCGGTTCGACCGGCCGGTTCAACCGGTTGGACCGGGAACCGGAGTGATGACCTGGCCGTTGTGAGCCGGGTTTTTACTTAAACTCGAACCAGATCAAACCGGCGGGTTATGGTCGACCCGGGTCAAACCGGCGGACCGGAAACCGGCTGTTCTACACATTACAAAGAAAAAAAAGTATAATCTAACATCAGATCTGATAAAATTTGACAAGTTTGATGTGATATTAACTATAAGTTGCCTCGATGTGTTTGTATGATGTGGATCTGTCTTTGTGGGAATGAATGGGTGATGAATAGTGTATTCAAAAAATGAGCAATCTGGAATGATGAGTTGTGGATGTAAATTTGGTGTTGTTTGTGTGGCATATCACATATGAGTTCTTGTTTTGTTAATCACATAAACTTGTTTTCGGATTAACAAAACCATCACAAATAGTAAATAAGATGGGAAAGAAAATTATACAAAACTTGTTTTCGGATAGGTTTGTGATGGTTTGTGTGGGAAAGGAAACCATCACGTGGTCAGTGATGGTTTGTATAATACGGAGTAGACATTACACTGACCAAATGGTGTTGCTTTTGTGATGGTTTGTGTGGAACAAGAAGTTATATTTGTCTTGTTATATTTGTCTTTATTTTATGAAAAAAAACTATGTCAATCTTAATCTTTACTATCTTTATGTATTCTTATGGTTGAAATGTTGAAAACATAGAAATATAGAATGGTTGAAAATATAGGCTCTACTAAAAAGACAAAATTTATATACCCTATCAAACATTTATCCTAATTGTTGAAAAGTTAAATTTTTTCAACATTTTATCTACACAAAAAAAAACATTACGACTTCAATGTAAATCTTAAAGTTTTCACCATACGACTCATTCTAAAAATTAAAAGAGTCAAAATTATCCTAAAGTCAGATTCATAAATCGATCTACATGTTAAGAACTCATGGAATGTTATGAACGTTTTCATTTTTATTTTAAAAAATTCACTTTGAATTTCAAGAAATATTTAATATAAAATGAGTCATTACGTCAATTATCCGCCGCTAGACATTCCGCCGATATGTGCGGATAAGTATATAAATTAAATCTGAATAATCTTTTTTAAACTTAAAACTGGTTTGACCTGACGGTTCAACCGGTTAAACTATTGACCGGTGAACCGGTAGCTTAACCGGGTCAATTAAAAACCGGGTTTTAAAACATTGAATTAAATCATTAATTGGAGCTGAGATAAATAGATAACACAAGTGAATAACACAAGTGATAAGTGAAGTTAAAAAAACTTTTTCTCAGCTTCACCTTCCTCGCTGAACCCTCTTTTAAAACCCTAATTCTTAATCTTCATATTCGTTTTGATTACAGATTCCTTTGATTCAATTCACTTGTTCCTCTATCAATTAATTAAGGTTCTTTTTTTTTAACTCTTCTTTTCTTTTTATATATATTCCCTTTGATTAGTTCAATTACTTGTATATGTTTTCTACCATAATTATAAATAAGATTATCAGTATTTATTTGGATTCTTTAATTCGATTGTTATTAGGGCCTGTTTGTTTCAGATATTTTAATTCACTAGAATGGTACTCGCGTAATGCGGTGGCGAGTACCTAATAACGAATTTTGAGACTAACAAATATTAATCTCTTACTCATTGTAAAATTATAAAAAATCGAAGTAAAAAACCCACTAAAATTGAAAAAAACTAAAAATTAATAAAAATATATCAAAATGGATATCGAATTAAAAAAACTCAAAATTTTAAAAAATATAGTGAAATTAGATTATAAAAAGAATAAATAAATAAAAAGATTTTCAATTTAAAAGAAAAAATGTTATTTTAAAAGGTTGTTACAAAAGGTCGTTTGAAAAAGGGATGAAAATATTAAATATCAACAACTTCTTTATTTAGTAGGTAAAAAAGTCTGAATTTTCAACCTTGCTATTTTAGGAAGTCCCAAATGCTTTATAAAGTAGTATTGATTAAGCTTATCATTATGTGGATTCTTTAATTCTATTGTTACCATGTTTTCAAACTTATTAGGGCCTGTTTTTTTAGCTTATACAATAACATAAGCCTCAATTTTGGCTTATAGGTATAACATAACCTTCAATTTTATCGCTTATTTACAGACTTATTCACTTACATAAGTTGGACTAATAGACTTATATAAGCTCATAAGTCTCCAAATAAGATTAAAATTTTTGGGGTTTATGAAATATAACCCCAAATATCGCTTATTTTCAGCTTATATAACATAAGCCCTTATTCCGTGGCTTATTTGGAGACTTAGGGGCTTATATAAGCCCATAAGTCTTCAAATAAGCCACAAAATTGGAGCTTATGTTATATAAGCCGAAATGGGCTTACGTTATATAAGCTAAACCAAACACACCCTTACAAATCAAGAAGATTTTTTATTGTTCGGATTTGTTTAATTGGCTTATTATTAGCAGCTTATGTTAATGCTTCTATTTTTTATTTGTCTTTAGATGGATCAGATTGCTACTGGTTTCCCTCCATTATCCTCAAGATACCCGTGGTTGTTTTCCCAGAGCCTAGATGACCAAGAAAACACCCTGTTTTTCTACACTTTACATAACGACCTGCTGCCTCATTATCGGTGTCGAATACCTGAGTTGCTTAAGGAACGTATCCGGGGACTTTTCCATGGTTGGACGATACTTTCTAACCATCCAAACAACAATATATGGTCTCTTTGGAACCAAGACACTTCTGAGATCATACGTCTCCCCACCTTGGTTTTGGAAGATGGAGAGTACGATTTCATTGGCGAGTGTTGTTTGTCAGCCCCTCCCGATGATCCGAGCTCAGTTCTTTTGTTAACAAGGACCAATAAACCAACCTTTGTATTTTTCCGGCTAGTTGGTAAACAAGAGAAGTTAAGATGGACTGAGATGTTGTACGTCAATCAGCTCAAGAGATTAACATATGACGGTGAGTTGTTAGCTAATCTAACTTGTTGCAATGGTAGAGTATATGCCTTAAGTGCCGATGGCACTTTTGATTATTTTGTCATAAATGTTGACATCCTGGTTGATGATGAAGATGTGGTGATAAAACTAATGTTATTCGGGAGAGCCCCTCTTCCTCCATCCGGTCCTCGTGGTGGGGCTTCGGCTAAGTATTTGAAAGGGATTTCTAATAAACTGTTCTACATTCGTATTTTTTTTGAAGATTGGGAACGCAGGATACCTGCTCGTGTGTTCCTCTATGAGTCAGACATGGCTAATATTGATTGGGCTAAAAGGGAATGCCTCAAAAACTGGGTTTTGACTGATTTGGAGTATGAAGATCCAAATATAAATAGTGAAGCATATCTCAAACTCAAAATGAGCTCTGAAACATGGAGACAAATTAATGACCTCAACAATGCTACTTTTTTTGTGGATCTTGCACGTGCCCCCCACTCAGTGTCTTACGCAGCAGCAGGAGGGTATGTACACATTCGTGGAGAAATGGGAGATACAATCTACTCATACCATTTAAAAGCAGATACCATCTCGCTATTTCACACACCCTCTCCTATGTTGCCGACAAGCCATATGTCATTGTGGGAATGCAGGTATTGCCTTTCATATGTGTTTAATTTTGGGTTTTATAAATATTTTTATTTGTCCTATTTTATTATGAGTCATTAAAAGATTTTTATAAATATCTTTGTATTTTCATACAAGCTCGCTTAATATATAAGTATTTTTAAACATAACACTCTTTTACATATTAGACAATGTAGCTCGTAACAGATTTTATCTCATGCACATATTTTCAAAATAAGCCAAATGGGACATAAGTCTATCTTTAATATAATTACTAAAAAAGAACTTCTTTTGTGGGAAATTTTGTCTTAATCTGCTATTCATGTAGGCTAAAAACTGATCATGGAGAAGCTGAATGTATAATTGATTCTAAAGTAGAGATGGAAATCAACGATGATACGTTATTAACGTCAGGGGTTAACTCTAATGAATCAGACCTTCTTAACGTTCCGTTTGATATCTTGGTGACAATTATGGAGTCTTCTGTTGGGGTTGAATACTTGAACCTTCGTGCTACCTGCAAAGAATTTCATTTAGCAGCACCTTTGGCAAAATGGTGCAACGATACATCGTTACCGAGATTACAAACGTATTCGGTCGTTTCACCTTGGTTGATGGTGGCAGACAAAAACCGAGGTATCATGACCTTTACTGATCCCCTGTTGGGTAACAACTACTTTTTGGAGAAACCCAATATATCAATTGTTTATGGAAAATTGCATTGTTCCAAGTTTGGATGGTTATTGTTTAAAAGCTACGCGTTGAATCTCTTGGTATTCTTCAACCCTTTCACAAATGTTATGAAAGAGCTTCCGCGCCGGGAATATAGCTTGAAAAACTTGTGTTTTTCAGCACCACCTACTTCCCTTGATTGTATAGTTGTTGGGTTTTCGAATCTAAGGTCTGCTTGGCGTGTTGACATCGTCTATGTGAATCGGGATCGAATGTGGCGTACACTTAATCTTTGCCCTAATCCACAAACTATCTGTTCTTCAACTTTTTACGGCCGAGATTATTATGCCTTGTGTAAACAAGGAGAACTTCTTGTTATCAGTGATTTGGACCAAGAAGATTATTCTTGGAAGCTTGTTGAAGCCGAATTTCCTAAAGGCTCTTCTTGTACATCGTCTACTCAGTATTTCTTAACGAATTGCGATCAACATCTTTTACTGATTAGTGTGGCCGAATATGGAGGACATGTTGAGGTTTTCAAGCGCAACGAATTTGAACAAGAATGGGAGAAGATAGATTCTGTAGGTAAGCACATGATTTTCGTTAGTGGCACAACGTGTCTCTGCATTGAAGCTAAAGTACCAAAGATGGAGAATAAGATCTTCTTTCCACGGCTATAGACCAAGAACAGGAAGGTAGTGTTCTATTCGCTCGACACATGCAAGTACCACACATTTGATGGCGAAAGCATTCAAGAACACGCAGGGGGTTTCTATGGAACTACATATTATCTCTCCCGTAATGCTTGGATTGAACCAAGTTGGTCATAGGTGACTCATTTAACATTCAAACTAGGTTTCAACCTCATATTTAAGTATCTGTCTACTAGGATTTTATCTTTTAGCATATTAATCCCCTGAATAATACTCTCATCTTCCAAATCTCTTAGCATAGACCAACTCTTATCCCCTTCCATTGTTGTTGTCTAGGATACACAACACTAGTACTTGGCTGAACAGGTTTCTTATTTCTATTATCGTCATCTCTGTGCTCGACTTTTTTATTCACATAAGTCTGGAATTTGCATTCTAGGCTTGTTCTGCACAAAACCATCTAACAGGTCATTCCCTATGTTTATGACCAAATACCACACAAAACGACATATTCAGTCCTACGAGTTCCATTCTTACAAATATAAACTGTCAAAGAGTTCATAATAATAGGCTTACTAATGCTACTACTTATGGCACTTATTCCCTCAACAATCCAAGCTTCCATAGGAACATCAAAAAGCTTAACACAGACAGGAATTTAAGTAGGCTCAACCTTATTCATTCCTAGGCTAGGACCCCATTTGCACACCATAAGTGGTTTACCATTCCGATCTAAGGACTCTGCTCAGCCGGCCACAGAACCCATACCCTGCTTATTACTAAATTTGAATAACGACCTACCATTCCCATTATCCACAATCTCCCTAAATCCATATCTACTCCACATTCTTCTTAAGTGATAGTTTTATCTCGCAGTATCACAATACGACCTACAAGGTGACGACACAAAGTTAATTCCAGTTTCTTACTACCTTCTCAACAAGCTTTTCTCATCAAACACTACTACCTCATTACCAATCTTATTGAACACAGTAGATACATGCACCAACCAGATCTCACTACCAAGTCCATTTGGGACCAGTTGAAAGCAAAACCATTAACCATCATAGATGTACCCGAAACACAGTCCACGAATTTCGAAATCTCTTTTACTTGACTTGACTCCATTTTTGAACCACATTTGACTTAACGACATTTTTGAACCACATTTGACTTAAAAATTTATTGTGATTTGCAGTTAGACCATTTTTGGATATATACGAGTGTAATTATCTGATTAAACCCGTTCACTGTGAAGATGAATGAACATCTTTTGTTTGATTGTTTCTTCTTTTCTCATGAAGAGAAAAAGAATTTCGCGTAAGCAGGATTATTATATACTTATTTTTCTGTAAATTTGCTGAAAAACTGCCACTCTTGTTGAACACTTGAGCTTATATAACTAATGTTCATTCATGTTCCTCTTTCTGTACATCGTTAATACAGTATAATCACTAAATGTACATTTGAGCGAGCAGATGATCACGAGCTGATCCATCACGTAAAATTAGAGAAGACTTTTATATGAATATAAAAACCTAGATTTGATATTATTTATTGAATAAATCGTATGCATGTGGCTATTTGATTTATTTATTGCACATATAAATTGTTATTATGTGTTTATGATTTAGTTTTTTTTTGTACCTACTTGTTTTCATACGTTTTATATTGATTGTATGTTGTAAACAAGGGTAATTTTTTACAAGAAAAATTAATATGGACTAAATCATATCAAAATAAATGAATTGTTTTGAGATCTAAATTACATATGATTTGCGTTGATTAGAATTGCAATAGCAACTTAACGGCCTACTCAATTTTGACAAACCATAAAGTGGGTATAACGCACCGCTGGTCATGTACCCGGTTAAGGAATAAGGTGTTATGCTTCAGCGCTGACCAAATTCCCGGCTCGCCTGTGCGTCAAATTGGTATTCCCTACGGTTGTCATTGGTACAATTCTTTAAGGTTGATTTAACTACATTAATTCACATCCGAAACACAATGAATAAGGTTATTGCTTTGTGCTATAACTAAGTTCTAGAAAAAGTACGGTGTGAATTTAGTTGTGTGTAAAATCTTTAATTGGTTTAACCGATACCTCAACTTGCAAGTATATGATGAACTTTTAGTCTCAGCAAAAGTTTACTAAACGTTTTATTAAACTTATGTTATGGAGATGTATGCATGCATCTCCATACATGATTTTGACACCAAAATCTATACCCTAAATTTAAGTCATATGCCCTCTAATTGACGAACACTTGAAGTTACAATTGTCGTCATATAAGATATCGGACGATGTTGTAATGGAGAGAAAACTTCATGACTGAATAAGATTGCACATGAAGGTTTTACGTTCTTTAGATTAGTCGACTTAATTGAGTTACTCAGTGAGATCTGGAAACTTAAGGCATAAAGAAGGGATGAAACATGTTTACAATGCAAAATAACTTTTGGCAATGTAAATCCCTTAAATATCTAGAAATTGCAAATTTGTTTGTCAATCATTGTTCGACAAGTTACCATCTTGAATACTTTCATTGCTAGCAGATCAACTGATGTGATGAAATTATGTCAATTTGGATTCTAGTTTTCAAGGAAAATACTATGGTTATTATTACCGGGGTAATTTTATTTTCTTGAATGGTATTATCGAAAATACTAAATTGAATTTTGTAAATTCTTTTGCAAATGTATTAATGCAACGTTACACCGTAAACGTGGTTTATTCATTTATTGATCTACAAACCGTATGATTGAGGATAGAGTCAATTTACAAATGAATGATAAACCTAAAACTCTTTTTCATGAGTAAAGAAGGAGTAATAAGGATTTTAGAAATGTCAAATTCAAATCCATAACTCATAGCAAATTTTAATAGTTAAGAAAAGTGCATATTTTGAGTTATTAAAAGTTACCGCTAATTGGTTATAAGGCAAACTAGCATATTTGTCTAGTAGTTGTGCTTTGACCATTTATAGGCACTACATACCATTGTAGGGTTGGTAGACCTATTAAGGAAGAAATTGCATGTCAAGTCTTTCAAGTTAAAAAGCATTTGATGGGTAAGTCATCATTTACGAAGTAGAATACACTCTTAAACCCTATAAGTAATTGTTACGAATGTGTTTTTCAAAAGTGTAAGAAAGTAAACACAACACTAATTATTTTCACCGATTATGAAACATTTTCAATGTTGTCAAGTTCAGTGGGAGAATTGTGTTGTATTACTGATTTTGAGTCTATTAAAACATTCTCTAAGTCAGTGGGAGTTACAAGATTTGTTGTCTTGGTAATAACCCATGTTATCTTTAATATGTCCTAAGATAATTACTTTCGAATTGTTGACACTAATATCTTCAAAGATAGTTATGTACTGATTCTTGTTGATTAAGTGGTTCTACATCTACTTGTAAAAGCTAATATATGTGGCACAATCATATTTTGTATAGACGAACGTTAGACGTGATGTTTATCTTATATATGAGGTTGTTCCATGCACAAGTGGGAGAAATGAACATTGTGTGCAAGAAACAACTCATAAAGATATGATTCTCTTGTCTTTAAGATAAGAGATTAACAATCTAATTAATATTTAGATCATGTGTCAATATGATTAATAGACTACTTAAAAGTATATATATCATTCACATTAAGAAACACTTGTTGTTTTGATTTAGTCATGTAAGAGCTTGGACTAAATTGTAAACACAAGGGTAAAATATCCACATGTCGTAAGATCGGGCGTGGAATGTTTTGAAGTTTCTTAAAATAGGACAAATTCCTTGAGTGACATAAGATACATAGAGTAATCTTATACTACTAATGAAACCTAGTGGTGTTCATATAATAGTATAGGAGTGAATTAACTTGAAAAGATGAATGAAACCTAGTGGTGTTCATGATTTACTTTCGTTATACATGTTTATGATTTATTGTATAAAGTCACAAACATAAAGTCTTGGAAGACGTATAATATAAAGTAAGACGTTAATGTATTGTCTCTATTTCTCTACAGACATATACATGTAACGTGTAATGGACTTATAACTTTTATGAAGTGATTTTGTATTAAAAGTACTTGAGTTATAAAGCATGCAAAATGGTTAGGAAATCTATTATACCATTAAGATGATTTAGTTGGTATATAGGTAAGCCTAAAGATATATATTTATCTTAAATATTGTTAAGATTGACTTACAATATTTCCCTAAATGAAATACATCATTGTTATGGTATGTTCATTAGGAGAATCAAAATTCTCAATATGATGGTGATGTTTGATTCAAGATAACTATATCTTCCTTTAATCCAAAAGATATCAAGGTTAGAAAGTTGAGTATGACTTGAGCTAAGAAGATTAATAAGATACCATTATATATGGAATGTGATGAATCACATTATATCTTAAATGGAGTTCGGATTTTGCTAAACTACTTATGAAGTGGATTGTTTAGAAAATAAAGAGTATGGAACGGCCATTGTGTTTTGTAATATCCCATATAGATAACGTTGGAGTGTTGATCTATTTGCTATGTATTTAAAGAGTAATTTTAAGTTACTAAAAGCAAGTGGGAGTTTTGATCTTGAAAGATAAAATTACAAGATACATGATCTTCTAAAATACACTAGTAATTATCATGAGGTAGGCGTGTAAATGCTAAACCTTAAGATAAAGGAATTTATGTCATATGTCCGTAAGGATATCTCGGATATACGATTTATATGCTGAGAATTATGAGTTACAAATAATTGTTATGATTTGTTACCAAATATTGTATTGGGTAAATTACTCATACTATGAACGTTATAGATGTTGTCCAATAAGATAATCAAATTTCGGTTTTGGTTTATCTTAAATAGTTTGACTAGAAATTGAAGATGAGTTTCGTCAAAGGAAGAAAAACGCCAATTGTGGTGGTTTAATCTTTGTGTCGAAATTATATGGACAAAATTGTACACATATTTAATGTATGTATTGTGAATAGATTATTAGTCACATTTAAGTAATTAATTGTGATTGAGTATTCTTTCCTAAATACATTAAATATATAAAGATTTTGATGGTCATATTTTAATTGACAAATTTGGATATGAATGAACTATTTCTTGAATGACTACTTGAGAAAGGACTTAAGTAATCGAAATGAGTTTATTACTTCAAAATATAAATCTTTGGAAAAGTACAAAATGCAATTATCCGTGAATGGATAAAAGCATGCATCTAGGAGATTATTCTTATGTTTAATTTGAAATCCAAGATTGGATCTAAATTTGAATAAGATGATTTCTGAGTATTCCTAAAAGCTAGTGGGAGTATTATGGTTATTTTCTTAAATTATATGTGTTAAATAGACATGTAAGAAAGTAAGTTTTCATTCAAATTAAATGTTGATTTGGTTTAGATTTGAGATGAAACTTTACTTTGAAGATTTAGAAAATAAGATGTACATAACCTTGGAACAAATAAATTTATTTATTTATGCGGTGGAAATACAACGTAATATGCCATGTAGTAAGTTTACATGGATATTTAGGACATGAAGGAATCTAAATCTGGTTTGAGAAATTTTCATGTGTGTGAAGTTGTATTTATATCATGCTTAAATGCATGATGATTTGAATATATTAATCTATTTAAGAAGTTATTAAATAACTTGTGTAATGAATATTCTGAAGGAATATGTTTGAAAATAGAATAACATCCTAAATCTTGGATCGGCTTCCATATTCTATAGATGAATAATTTGTCAATCGTTGTGCAAATTATCATAGCCAACAAACTTGAAGGTTTTGGTTGAAATCAAACATTACATAATAGATATTAAAGGTAACGTATTTATATCTTTTATGAAAAGTTGTAAAACTTGAAAAGATATAATTGAGGTAACACTCAATATAAGTCATGGGATCTTTGGAGATGACATGTTGATTAAAGTTGCATTATACATTAAAGAATTAGAATACTTTGAACTTCAAATGTGTTTTGGAAGTTTAGGAAATTGGTGATCAAGGATGTTTCACAATTTTGATACTATGTAGCAATATCAAATTATTTGAATGCACATGTACAAGAGTTTCAATGAAATTGAATTCTTGAAGAAAGTATTCTCAAAATTTCAATAGGTCAAGATTGGTTATTTTATTTGCCAAACAAGTATGAATGTCATTACTAGAGGCATGATGCATGTGCCAGTTTTATGCATTGATCTATTTTTAGTATTTGGATAAAGGATGTAAGATATTATTGAATTGATGAAATAAAGACTGGATTTCGTTTATTTTTCTGTTATTTGATTTTGTATCCTATTTTACATGTTTTAAATCCATGAGCATTATGATGTTTCTAAATGTCCGTTGTCGATTAATAATATGGGAGTATTATTAAACTAAGACAATTCAAAATAGTGACAGAGTATACTTGAAAGTATATTGGTCAATTTTGGATGATATTTGATGGATCAAATATTGGACTTATCCCAACTATATGATTTTACTTTATGGATCTTTGTCATCAAGTAATTCATAAATAGTTATCCTTAGACCTGAGATACCAGGAAACTGTCGTGGATCTAGTGCATTTCTGTGGAATAATCTAACGCTAAACGTAACTGGTAGCTATAAGGATTATTTCCGGAAGTGTTGCAAAGTTCATAAGTTTTGCTTGTAGTCAAAATGGGATTCGTTTCCTTCAAAATTTATTTTGAAGTATAATACAGCTGGGCCCCTCGGGGGAGTAGTAAGATATTTGTGCGGCCGCACCCAAATTTGTTTTGGTGATCTTGCTATATCCATAAACGAGAAACAGAATGGTTAATGAAAGGAGTGACTGAGATCCATATCCTTATTGACGTTGTATTTGAAATGAAAGGATAATAATAATAATGATTATATATCGTTAAAAGGTTTTGTCCAAGAAACCTTACTCGAGTTGTACTAGTGACATTGCTAGTGTAACTAGACGCTAGTCAATGTGATCACGATATTAGAATTTTGTCCAAGTGGGAGCTGAAAGTTTATGGACTTAAAATTAATAGTCGTGAGATAGGATCGAACTCGGGATCACGGGATTGCACACATAACGTAAAGGGTTAATTTATTTATTAAATATATTTTATATATATTTATTAAATAAAACCAAAGCTTAACTAACGATCGTTGATAAATAAAAGTTAAGTTATAACGACCGTTATGGAATTAAATAGAAGCTAAAAGAAGAAGAAAAAATTACACAAACACCCCTGTAGGAGGGTGTTAACCGCCGGCTTATAGAGGGGGCAAAGGGAAACTTTTGTTTCCTAATTTGTTATTACTTGGAAAGCAAGTTTGCCAAGCCTATATAAACAAACCCCTAGCCTCATAATTTTTTAATCCCTCTTTCTCTTTTTCTTCTTTGATCGCCGGCCACTCACAACCCACCTTAGGGTTTCGTTTGGTTTTCGATCAAGTCTATTTTTATCTAGTCCTAGCCCCTCTCTAGGGTTGTTGGGTAGATATTCCATAAGCGTTGAAGCTCGGTTTGCTCGTGCTAGACTCACGGTTAACTCGCCGTATTACGTGTGTACAAGAACGTGATATAGTCTTACTTTAGACTATACTCTTGGTGGTGTTCGTGATCAACCCTAGTTGCCGTTTGCTCCGTCGTCTTGTGGATCTTGCTAGGATAAAGATATGTAACCCTAATCTTGATTAATATAATTGTGTTAAATTAATGATCTTGTTAATCGCTTCCGCTATGCGTTCTTTGATCCATATTAGGGTTTTAAATCATTGTTATGAACTATATAAACCAACAGAAAACCCAAATAGATTAACCAACAAACATTAAAGCATATTATGAAAATAGAGATCGTAAATTGATGGCCTGATATTGGATTTTATAGCTGAATCTTGTGTATTCTCTCTTGAAGCAATCCAACTTTTCACGTACACTTTGAAATCCTGATAGTGCTCTTTTTACCTGTTGATATTACCTCCGCTGAAACATCCAGGATTCCATTGGCATCTATGTTAAAACGCACCTTTACCTTCTGTTCATGTTTAGGAGCTGCAGGAATACCATGAATCTTGAAGGAGTCAAGCAAGATGTTTTCTTTCGTTTTGCCACTCTCGCCCTGATATACTTCGATTAGCATAGTTACTTGGTTGTCAACAATTGTTGGATAAATATGCTCGTTAACAGTGGGTATGGGTGTGTTCTTGGGGATCAAGACACACATATCATCTTCACTCGAATCATCTACTTCAATCCCAATGCCAAGTGAAAGCGGCGTTACATCTAAGAGTACCAAATCCCGCACAACTTCATTCCCTTTACCACCCAAATTTGCTGCCAACACTGCTGCACCATAAGCAACAGCTTCATCCGCGTTAATGCTCTTCGAAAGTGGTTTCCCGTTGAAGAATTCCATCAGCAATTGTTGAACTTTGGGAATCCTTGTTGACCCACCAACAATAACAACATCGTCAACGTCGTTCTTTTGCATATTCGCAATTCTCAAACAACTCTGGACGTGCTCACCACCGAGATAAGTGTCGCCACCCACTGCTTTAACTGTAATGGTGCCATGCTTGGTGATATTAAGAAGAGACACATCAAATGTTCCTCCACCTATATCAAATATCAAGATAGTTTTCTCTTTAGGACAGTTTATATCAGTACTCTTATCTAGACCATAGGCAATTGCTGCTGACGTTGGTTCATTAATCAACCGCATAATATTAAGGCCAGCTAGCCAATGCACCCGCATCCTTGGTTGCTTGTCGTTGTTTGTCACTGAAATATGCTGGGACGGCAATCACAGCATTCCTAACTGTCGTTCCAAGGTACGCTTCAGCCGCTTCTTTCATGTTCTTTAGAATCGCAGCAGTCATTTCTTCAGGTGAGAATCTACTTTCTTCTTCAGACTCGTGGTCAAGTACAATAATCATCGGCTTATCTCCAGATCCTTTGGTTACCTTGAAAGGAAATGACTCGATCGATATCCTTTCCGATCACTCTACCATCACTGAATCTGGTTCCCATTAAACGCTTAACATCTGAAAATCATTAAACATAACTGAAGTTTAATAAGGATGTCAACATGCATGCTTTAAAATTGAATGTCAAAAGACGAAAAAATGTACGTATAGACTTACCGAAAACGGTATTATTAGGGTTCCTGCGGATTTGATTTTTGGCAGACTCGCCAACTATGAGTTGGGTGCCATTCCAAGCAACGCAGGATGGTGTAACCTTGTTTCCTAGTTCATTGGGAATAATCTCAACACGGTTGTGTTTATCAAACCATGCAGCAACACAAGAATATGTTGTTTCACATAATAACTTGTCAAATATTTGATTGGTGATTTATGCCTTTATTTCTCTCTCTTCCTTTTGAATAAACTAGGGATGAGCTCGGTACCGGTCCCGTCCCGAACCCGTCCCGAATTAGTGGTACCGATTATTTCCCGAGCATAAATTTATGGTACCGGTACCGTACCGAACGGGATTCGGGTATCGGTACCGGTACGGGAATCGGTACCGGTACCGGGAAATCGGGATTTTCCCGTTCTTTTTCGGGAATTTCCCGATTTGGTACCGGTCCCGTCCCGAATTAGTGGTCCCGAATTTTTTTTCACCTTATTTCGTAGTCCCGGTACCGTACCGAACGGGATTCGGGTATCGGGAATCGGTACGGTTCCGGGAACGGTTCGGGTTCAATTCGGGATTCGGGTCCAAATGCTCATCCCTAGAATAAACCAATTAAAATCTTTACATGTCATTGTGTGGATTTTTTTGTGTAAGCTTTGAGTGAATATAGTATTTCTCGACTTTAAAAAACAATTTGTTTTAACTGAATATAAATATTGATTGGGCTCCACCTTCTATATTTAATCAATTAATACCCCTACTTTCTTTTATATACCAACTAGCTTAAAAACCCGTCTAACGTCGGGTATAACTTAGTGAGTAAAAATGAAAAAAATGATAAAAAAATAACGTAAATTATTCAATAAACAATCACAAAAAAAATAAATGTAGATAAAAAGAAACATTATTAACCAAAATGTTGCAATTTATTTGTACCCAAGCTAAAGTTTTGTTAGTTAAAAAGGCAATCTTTTATCAAAGAAATTATTACTGATCAATTCCAGGCTCCATTATTACCTAACATATAGTCTTAAAAAGCAATTTTTTTCCCGGCCCATAACATAAACCAACATCGATAATTTAAATTTTTGTATTTTGCGTCATCATTTTTAGTTCCATCCATAAGAAACGTCACACGTCCAAATAAATTTAACTTACATTGTTTGTCGTTTACCTTTCATAAGGCATGAAACCATACTTTAAATTTAAATAAGGGGCTAAACTTTAGACCCTTCACGTTTTATATTATAATTTGTAATAATTTTATGAAAAATTACTTGATGCCTATGAGGAAAACATACATGTATAGAGCATATCAGTTTGCTTTAACTATAACTTAACCATTATAGAGTATACCACAAATGTTTGACTATTTTGGAAATTACAATCACCAAATAACAAAATCAAAACTCCTTGCTACATATTACATAAAAGGTTTATTTACATTAAAAATTTAGTTAAACATCTTTGGAGTAAAACTTGATCACCAAGTATGATATTGGAAGATTACTGTGGTATGTGATGCCTTTGTTGTTCATTCTGGGGAATGATTGTGACACATAAAGAAGTGTCTTTCTAGTAGAACATGCACTAACCATAAAAAGTAGTAACATTATCTTTCACAGCATACATTCACGAAGTTTATAATTGGTTATATACGGACCAGTATAATATGACCTTACAACCTCATTAAACAGCCTTTTATGGAGCAATTAAGTAAAGTAACCCATCAATTGACCTGAAAAATTTATGTCGTAATGAACCATGTGCGATATGACTCTTTTTGGGGTGTTTGAATGTGTGGTTTCAAACATGTTATTCAAAGTGTTGGATGTTTAGGTAGATTTACATGCATCACCATATCACTCATTTGCATCCCTAATATCATAAAAAGAGCAAAGTAAATAATCGTCAAAAACCATATGTGCGGTTATCATTTGACGCATAAGATCCATCCATTTCGTTTTGTCAAATATAGTATGCAGTTTTTAACAGTTCGTTCAAAATCCAACTTATAACTTCAAAATAATTTTTTTTATCACCATGTCAAATAAAACAGGAACTAACATCACATTATTCTGTAGACCTTGTGTATGAACCAACAGGTACACCTACTAACGTAACATGAATTTCTAAATCTAATTGTATTATACATAACTAACTTTTATTTGTTGGTCTTAGCATATTGTATTCTTAAGCATTCTCTTTTTGTAGGTATATATATATTCATCTTTTTACCATGTCTATACTACAACTATGGGGGTTTTGGATGCACATGTTAAAACTAATTAATTAAGACATAATTGAATCCAAATCAGATTATTAAACAACACCTCTAGCTGCAATTAGCCACAACATTATTATTCTTGATATCTCAATTCTGCTCTAGGGAGTGCAGTAGCAAAATAAAAGTAATCTCAAAGGCACCATTTTGATGAAACAAATGGAATCACGGCCTAATATTTGTTAAAGCAATAAAAAAAGATAGATTAACCTTTAAAAATTATCATATGTGGATTCGAGAATGAATTTCCTCATCTCTTTCACCCGCATGTAAGAAATTCTAATTTTTTAAGAAAAAATTGTAAAGGAAGATAAAGAGGTTACATGGAATGTTTTTATCAGAAATGTTTGTTACATATCAACAAGGCTTGTTGGTTAGCAAATAATTATCCAAAATCAACCGATATTCACATAAATGAATAAATCTTTGTTTCATAAATATACTTGCAGATGCCAACAAAAATTTACTTATCGATAAAAGGCATATATATCATGAATAAAGCTATGAGAAATTTGGCTTGTTGGCTATCTAATTTCAATGAACTTATACACATATGACCCGTTTGAGACAAAAAACATACGCAAAACATATATCATATGTTTATATTAAGAATCAACAGTATGTACATATCAATGGTAATAAGTTTTATTAGTTTGCCTAAATGAAGATTCAAATAATAAAAAACAAATGTGTCATATGGGAAGGCTTCATATTATCCTTAGGTATGGTTGTTCATGATTGGTTTATCAAACTAACTAAAAGTGATCATAAGCATGAAAAGCGAGAAATCAAATTATAAATATCAACAATACAAGATAATATGATAAAGTAACGACAACAATTTTCATACTTGTACACGACTATAATTATCAGGCAATGAATGTAATCGGTGTTTGATGGAGCACGTAGATGATTGTATTAATGCTTGCATATAATAAATATGATAAAGTGAGAGACTTGCATACTTTACCTCTAAAATCCATGTTATTAGAATAAACACGTCTGCCAATTTCCATTGAACGAAAAGCATGGCTAGATTTCTTAACCGCCATTATACCTTGAAATATCCAACATAGTAAGAATGCATTATGTAAGTGTCATTGGAATGCGTTATGTACTATGAATAGAAAGTGTTATAAAAAGTGTTATGTACTATGAATAGAAAGTCTTATAGAAACGCATTATGATTAAGAGGCTCAAACATCAATATGGACTAAAATTGAGTAATTCTTAAACAAACATATTGTGGTTGTAGTTATACAGTGGATCCACTGGAACAACAGGAGGTGCAAGCTCTCTAAAAGACTCATCCTATAAAACAGTATGTTGACTTTTTAGCCCTCTACTCATCCTATAAAACAGTATTGTTGACTTTTTACGTAATTATCTCGTAAACTGGATCTTGCTTTATGCCTTTATTTCTATAGTTTCCTGTTTCAAGCACACCTAGTTTCTATACTAACCCCAAACCCACATATAATGCTTGGTTGTTTATTTTCTCCAAAAAGTGAAAGAAACTATATTAATAAAGTAACATGTGCTTCGAATATGCACCCATTATCTTAGGATCCTAATTCGCAATATACATATTTACCTCAAACCACGGGTTAAAGGTGTCCCATTTCAAAGACAGCGTCGTCCCACTATTTGACGACATCAATAATATAGCTTAGTGTGCGATATCTTAGTATCCTCATTCATAATTCAGTGGCTGTAACTCCTATTGTGTTACTAATTCAAAGCCTACATCTAGAGGATGATTAAAAAAGAGTTGATGGCATGTACTTTTGTGAGTTATACTATACATCTTTCTTTTGAGATATGAAACATGAACAAACAAAAAGTTTAACATTATCAATGCTTAAGATGCTTATAACCTGATCCAAAGAGCTCTTGTTGCTGCTACACGCTATTGTTGCAGCACCAGCATCTAATCGCATATGTTGCTGCTACACCATAATCCAAACAAAAAAAGGTAAATGATTATCAGACACGACAAAATAGTTGTACAATCCAATACACGAAGATGCTTTTACACCCTTTTAATTAATGAAAAACAATCAATTTATATACTCGTAAAATCTTTTCCATGATTTTTTTTACCTTTCGATACAAAGGAATGTACATATTGAAATACAACATTAACATATACCTCTTTAGGGGGGTTCAACCAACTTCCTGATTAGCTTCATTATATTGGATTTAGTAGCAAACCTACAAAATAAAAACAATTAAAATTTGATCGATTTTCATTATGAATCAATTTTTTGCTTGAATATTGAACGTTTATTAAGCGTACAATATATCTAACCCGCAAAAGAAAAAAATAACATTGCTTTATTACGAACAACCATCATAATTAAGCTATATACACTTTTTTTATTATGATAAGATTGTAATGATATAAAATAAAAGATTAAAAAAAAGTGTAAAACTTGATATCACATTCGACTCAAGAATGTTAACTGATGAGTTGATTGTTAAATGTTGCAAATACAAATAGCATCAAATTTACCAATGCTTGGAATTAAATTAATACAAAAACTCATAACAACAAATAAAAATAGACTAACGATATTTCATCGAACATTTGATGTGCAAGTGAAACTTCACGCTTAAAATTTGGTTTAATTATCTTAAATTTTATAGTTTGAACAGGATTTTCATTCGCCATCACCTACAACAATGATCACAAAAAAACACACACAATATAAAGTAAGAATATAAATTAACGGTGACAAAATTACAAATATAAACTAAAATTTTTTAGGAATATAGAAGAGCTTGGCATAGTCAGAGCAAGAATGTGACAATCACTGATTTTATGGCTTGGATAACAAAACCCATTGCCATAATCAGCTTCTTAAGGATGCTGAACATGGTTGAATAGAACCCAAACTGTTTTGTTAGGATATTATTAATCACATAATCAATTGATGGATGCAAACGAATCAATGTAATAAAAAATTAATTACTAAAAACATCAATTCTAAGTTATAATTACCTATTTTACAACATGAACATAATATAATCAATGGTACATTCATAGAAGAGAGTGGTGTTATGTCTTGTTTCTGAATGGTTGTACCTCATAGATCAAAACTACTTTGTTTTATTTGATTTTGAATAGGTGATATAAATTTGTGATGAGAATAGGTGAATTTTTTAATGTTGTGGGGAAGAAGAGTATTGAAGAAGCTGTTACAATTCATTGATTCTTTCCTCCAAAGTCATTGAATTGATTTGAATGTAATGAAACGGAAAATGAGTTTCCAAAATTATGGTATGTCATTTAATTGGTTTGAAATTTTTTAACAGAAGAAAAAAATTCATTTTTTCATAAACGTTAGTCTAATATATTTTTGGGTCCGGTGAATAGAATTGTGATGGCCCATCCGGGTAGTGCAAAAAACAGCCTAAATTAGGAAATGTTTTTATTGAGTTTTTAATGCTTAAGCATAAACTTGTTGTACATGGTTGTTATTTAAGGTAGGTTATTTAATTATGCATGCTTATAGTAGTTGTAAATTATTTCATTTTATTAGTGAATATAGATTTTATATACTAATGTGGGCCCCACCACTTATCATCTTTATGAAAATCGAATTTAAACATGAGGTTAGTACAGTAAGAATATCACACACCTTGGTTCGTTTATTTCATCAAATTCAAACTTAAACTCATGTCTCTGATCTCCTGCGGAATCTCATTGATCTGTTTAAAATCCTCACATTCATCTACCGTTGGCTTCCCTTCTAAACAAACTGCAGAAGAGGACGGCGAATTATTTACCGTGGCCCAAGAATTTATCTCCTGAAGTTGCAGAGCATGTTCATCTTGACAAGTATCATCCTTTAAGTCATCTTCTCCCAAAATAAACTCATCAGACTCATTTTGTGGCATTTGTCCAAGGTCGAGACCAAGACCATTATGCTGGTAGTTCTCGTTATCGTTATTGTATGCAAAATCAAACACATTTGACTCTTACCTTGACAACATGACTGTTTTCAAAGTCAATATATGCGAAGTCTGATATTAGAGTTAGAGATCGAGGTCTACAACACCAAAGAACAACCTCCACAACGGCAACATAAACTGTTGATTCACTATGTGTGCTGATCAGTTTAAGCTTAACATGCTCGAGTTCAACAGCTACATTTTTGTAACACAAGCAGCAGCTATGAAGATGAAGATGATAAGTGGTGGGGCCCACATTGGTATATAAAAGAAAGTGGGGTATAATTGATTAAATATATAAGGTAGGGCCCAATCAATATTTATATTCAGTTAAAAAAAATTAAAGTCAAAGTCAAATATTCAAATGGGTATTTCGTATATTAAAAAGTTCAGTGGGCATAATGGATTATCTGAAAAAGTACATTGTGTATTTTTGACATTGATCCGTCTTCTGATCATGTAAAAGTCTATAATATATGTTTAGAATTCGAATATAGATTCATATTAAAGTTAAATTGATTAGTTTCAGGTGTGTGATTTTATCTTTTCGCATATTAATCCCCTGAATACTCTCATCTTCCAAATCTCGTAGCATAGACTAACTATTCTTATCCCCTCACAACTTTTCACTATGATCATTATTATATTTTTGATTATGATGCTTACTTTGGTTGTCATTATTGGCAGCTTTCTTATTCCATTGTTGTCTCAACACTACTTGGCTGAACAGGTTTCTTACTTCTATTATCGTCATCTCTGTGCTCGATTGACTTCCTTATTCACATAAGTCTCTGGATTTTGCATTCTAGGCTTGTTCTGCACAAAACCATCTAACAGTCCATTCCCTATGATTATGACCAAATACCACAGAATGGAGGTCTCAAGTAATATATGATACCTTTTGTCCTCTTAATTGGTATCAGTGTATTGCTACTCAACTTTCTCTTCAAATCTCCACCAAAACATATTCCGTCCTACTAGTTCCATTCTTACAAATATAAGTTGTCAAAGAGTTCATAAAGTAGGCTTACCAATGCTACTACTTATGGCACTTATTCCCTCAACAGTCCAAGCTTCCATAGCATAAACGGAACTTGGATAAATTTATTGGGAGGGCCGAGTAAATTTATTGGGATGGCCGAGTGCTATTTGTGATGATAAAAATGTATTTTCTTTAAGCAAATATAAGTAAAATCTTAAAGTTTTGGGAGGGCTGTGGCCCTCCCCGGTCTCCACTAAGGTCCGTCTATATTCCATAGGAACATCAAACAGCTTAACCCAGAAAGGAATTTACGTAGGCTCAACCTTATTCATTCTCAGGCTAGGACCCCATTTGCACACCATAAGTGGTTTACCATTCACGATCCAAGGACTCTGCTCAGCCAGCCACAGAACTCATAGCCTGCTTATTACTAAATTTGAATAACCACCTACCATTCCCATTATCCACAATCTACTTCGCATTCTTCTTAAGTGATAGTTTAATCTGGCAGTATCACAATACGACCTACAAGGTGACGAGACAAAGTTAATTCCAGTTTCTTACTACCTATCTCAACAAGCTTTTCTCATCAAACACCACTACCTCCTTACCAATCTCAGTGAACACAGTAGGTACATACACCGGCTTAATATTCTCATACCAAATAGTACTCATCGTAGCCTTAGTATGTGTCATTACTTCTATATTCCGCATTCTTATCACTAGAGCCGTCATTATTCTTACCAACGTCGTTCATATTATTATGGGCTGAAGTTGAGAACAACGAGACACCTGATTAGTAATATCACACATTATTACATCCTCATAAGCCTAGATTTAAGCATAAAGAAAAGCAAATATGTAAGCAATAATAAGATTAATCCGATCATTATCGCCCAAGCTGAAGTTATGAGGCCAAACATAAACATTACGGTACGTTTGGTAAAAGTATCATTAATAGTGAGGAGTAGCGGTAAGTAATAAAGCAGTGAGCTGTACATCGTATTTTTTATAAAAATGTTTAGTAACGTAGATGTATTGTAAAACAATTCGTTAATACTACTTCATAAGCGTTGAAAAATGAACATTTCAAAAAAATTAAACATAAAACTACTTATTAATTGTCAAACTGGTATTAAAAATCAAAAAGCCACATCCTAAAATTACAAGACGACTTACAAACAATTGTTTTCGACTTTTCGGCTTGATTTCTAAAAGACGGGGGAAAAGCCGGAGTTCAAACTGATTTCAGTTTCAAACATGAGAAGTGAGAACCAATGTTTTGGAAATCGGTTTTTAAATTGATTTGGTCGAGTTATCGGTCCAGGTCAATCAGGGTCGATCCAAGTCAACCCGATTTTCTAAAAAAATATTTTTTTCATATTTTTAATAATTAACAAAAATTATATATAAAACCATAAAAGCTTCCGTATATTTAACATATAAACTATTTACCAACCAATATAATGTTAAACAATATAATTTCATCGCCGACACGTAAAATGTACATATACTTAAAAAAAATCGAAACCCGGCCGGGTCTCGAGAACCGAGTCACCCCAAACGTGACAGGTTTAGTCGGGTTTCGAATATGTAAAACCCGGTTCATTATATCCCGTTTTTTTTATCGGAACCGAATCAACCGGTTACTCGGCCAAATCGACCCAAGTCTGAAAACATAAGTGAGAATAGATATGTATTTAAAGTTGAGAACCATAAATTAAATATAATTTTAGTTTAATAATACTAAGGGCATTCATTGTAATCATTTCAAGAAAAAGTTTAAAACAATGAAGAGTTTTATAATTTGTTTTAACTACGTTTATGTGAAATGAATAAGTATAAGAATTTAAGCTTTTTTATAATTTAATACATGTGTAATTATTAAGTATTTTATTAATTTAAAAATAGTATAACAAAGTTTCTAATATCAAAATTTTTATAAATAATTTATTTGACCTTTTACAAGCTTCTTTCACAGTGAATAATCTAACCAATGATTACATTCCTTAATTCCAAAAGTCTCGAATTTAAGCCTTAGGAACGAAAAAAATCTCCATTGAACTGCTTTGAGTTGTCACTGTACTAGCTCCGCCCCCTACTTGCACGCCATTCCTTATGGTGTTGTGTGAACTTGTTTAAGGTCGAAGTCACGAAACAATCTTATTTTAATTCAGACATCTAATTTTTTTTTAAGAACGGAAAATGTTAGTGGTTAGTAGGTCGAGTCGTGTAATGATATCCAAGCGGAAGAATGTCTTCTTCGAACCCTCGGTTAGTTATGTTAGACTTTTTTTCCGCTTCGCTTGAAAGGTCTTTGTCAGGTCTTGAACCTAAAACCTTCAAAAATTCTCCTCAAAAAAAACTATTTAATGGAAATTTAATTGCCAACTGATCTAAGCCAGTTGATTTCAGACATCTAATTAGGTGAAGCTTGTATGAACATTTAGATAGGTCACGCGTTAACAATATACTAACACCAGGGGCGGACCCAGAACATTAAGCCATCAGGTGTACATGTGTTTTTTTACGTAACACACATATTTGACACCGGGTTCATTTTAAATAAATAGTGATTTTTGGCAAAAATTTACACTACGTGACAAACTGCCATCAGGTTCCCGTGAACCCCGAAAACCCCCCTCGGTCCACCCCTGACTAACACCTAGTATTGGTTCACGTCATATCACACTACACATCAATGCAAAACGTAACTTAACCTCAATGATGTGACAAAAGTTTAATATAAGTATTTCAAAGTTAAAACGTCATTATCTTCTTAATTTGACCTGGTAGAGTATGGCTATTTATGTTTATATTTTTTGATATATTGGAAGGCGACTCGTATATTCAATGTTTAAAAAATCGGATTGATTCGACCGGTTAAAACGTGAACCGGTTCGGAGACCGGGTCATATGTGACCGAGTTTTTACTTGTTTGAGATCCGGTTTAAACCGTCGGTTTTTCGTTGACTCAATTTGATAAACGCGAATGAGTCACGAATTTTAATAAAAAATTATTTCAATTTTTTTTTCATAAATATTTTTAAATTTTAATGATAAATTAAAGTGATAGTAATTAATATTAGTTAAAATAAAGTCAAAATTAACTTAAAACATTAATTAATATTTTTTTATTATAATAATTACAAAGTGTAACCATAAATTAATTATTTTTGCATACTTGTTTTATAATGTCATAAATATAAAACTAAAACCATGAGTAAAGAATACATATTTTTCATCCGCTTTGTTGAACAAAACATAAGTTATAAGATAATTTAATACTATATATTAAATATAATATATATATATATATATATATATATATATATATATATATATATATATATATATATATATATATATATATATATATATATATATATATATATATATATACAAAGGACGGACCTTAGTAGAGACGTGCAGTTTTGGCTCGACCCTCCCAATAATATAGCACTCGGCCCTCTCGATAACACAACTCGGTCCTCCCAATAAACTCACTCAAGTTCCGTCTATGATATATATATATATATATATATATATATATATATATATATATATATATATATATATATATATATATATATATATATATATATATATATATATATATATATATATATATATATATATATATATATATATTTATATAGAACCGGGTTGACCTGGCGGTTCAACCCGTTTAACCGGTTGACACATAAACCGATCACTAGACCGAGTCAACTAAAAAACTGAGTTTTAAAACATTGCGTATATTAGATTCGGGTAGTAACGCTCTCAAATTACAACAAAAGTGACATATGCATACATCTGAAAGTTCTCATTCTGGTTGGAAGATGAAACCTTACTCAGAATGTATCCAAGTTTTTGTAATCATAGTTAGCAGTGTTTCTTAGGTTAATAAAGTGGATGAAAAATGTGAGTGGAGTTCGGCCTAACCTGATCAGCCTTTTCAGTTCACACTATAAGAAAATGTGTGTTGAGTCTGGCCGGTCTTTTCAGTCTACACTATAAACTAACAATTTCCATCTGAATCTAGGGGAGGGGAGGGTGTTTGTGATATACATGGGCTTTCGGATGAGTTAGGATGGGTCTATTATATTTATCTACTTCTTTAGGGTTATTTTTTATGTTTGTCTTCTTGATCAAGTTAGGGTTTATGGGTATTTATACCATGTCATTTCATTAATAAAATATAGAGTAAATTGCATAAATCGTCCCTAAAGTTTGGCAAAATTGCATGTTTCGTCCTAAATGTTACAAAAGTGCAAAGATCATCCCTGCGGGGAAACATTAATGCAAATATCGTCCTTATGAGAAAAATTATTGGGAAGAAACTTGCAAAATAACAAAAACTTTAGGGACGAAACTTGCAAAATGATTAAACATTAAGGATGAAAATTTATGAAATAGTTTGATTTTAGGACGATATCAGCACTTTCAAAATATTTAGGACGAAGCATGCAAAATGACCAAACTTAAAGGATGATTTATGCAATTCTCTCTAAAATATATGTTCAAGATCAATAAATCTCTAAGTCTCTCTTCTCTAGTTCTTGGAGCCAACACACGCTTGAAGTGGTGCCTTATCTCGATACATATATATAGAACCGGGTTGACCCGGTGGTTCAACCGGGTTTACACGTAAGCCAGTTACTAGACCGATTCAACTAAAAAACCAAGTTTTAAAACATTGCGTCTATTAGATTCGGGTAGTAACCCTCTCAAATTAAAACAAAAGTGACATATATATACATCTGAAAGTTCTCACTCTGGTTGGAAGATGAAACCTTACTCAGAACGTATCCAAGTTTTTGTAATCATAGTTAGCAGTGTTTTGTTAGTTTATAAAGTGGATGAAAAATGTGAGTGAAGGTCGGCCTAACCTAACCGGCCTTTTCAGTTCACACTATAAGAAAATGTGTGTGGAGTCTGGCCGGCCTAACTTGACCGGCCTTTTTAGTCCACACTATAAACTAACAATTTTCATCTGAACCGAGGTGAGGGGAGGGTGTTTGTGATATATATGGGCTTTGGGATGGGCTAGGATAGGTCTATTATATTTATCTACTTATTTAGGGTTATCTTTTATGTTTGTCTTCTTGATCAAGTTATGGTTTATGGGTATTTATACCATGTCGTTTCATTAATAAAATATATGTTCAAGATCAATAAATCTCTAAGTCTCTCTTCTCTATTTCTTGGAGCAAGCACACGCTTGAAGAGGTGCGCTATATCGATACTACCCGAGAAGGTCGTATCAATTAGTGCTTTTATTGAGAGCCCTCAACTCGTTGAGGGATTTTGATATACGTTTCTAATAATAATAATAATAAATTCATCGAAGCTACTGTTCACCGACAAGTACTGTTCATTCGGCATACAGTTCACCAAGGTACTGTTCATCCGCACTGTTCACCGGGTACTGTTCATCGAGAAAAAAATATTTTTTTCTCGATTTATTGTTTATGGCATCGAGCACTAGCAATCAGGATGCATTATCTAAGCTTTTGCAAATGGGTACCGTGGCCGAATATGAATGTGAGTTTCAGCAACTTATAAAGCGAGTAATTGGGTATTCTGAATCTTTACTGATCTCGTTTTATACATCTGGACTTAAATTGTCGTTACAACAGGATATGTGGAGTGGAGGTCAAGGCCCGCAAACTTGGGGGAAGCATTCGTCCGAGCCCGTATCAATGAGGCTCGTCTTGAGGACGAGAGGGCTACTACAATTGTCATCGAATCAAATGACCTCAACGTAAGAGTACAGGTTCAAGATCTTGAGGAAGCAACTGTCCGTAAGTCGAACACGGAGGACGCTTCCAAAACAAGCAAGGTTGATACAAGTGAAAAACATGAACGTCATGATGGGTTTGAGGTTTTATCAGTCAAACTTATGAGGGTTAATAGTGTTATAGGCAGTGCTGCAAATTGGAGGGTCTTCTTTATAGCAAATTCATTATGTGATCAGGTTGCAATGTCTCTTTCTTTAGTTTCTTCCGAGGATTAAGTCAACTTGAAGCACACAATAGAAACGAGACGAAGACTTTTGGATCCTAGAATCACGAGTTTTTCAAGACATCACTTTGAGGGCAAGGTGAATTTGAAGGAGTGGGGAATATTACCCCTGTGGATATACACATGAACTGTATGATGGGTTAGGATAACCATCATACTTATCTTTATTTAGGATAGAAAAAATTTCAAGATTCGTCCCTGTGGTTTGCTCAAAACATCAAGATTCGTCCTTATCTCAAATTAAATACAAGGATCGTCCCTATGTTTGAGAATATCATCGAATTTGGTCCCTATTTTGGATGGGGGTTAGTTTTCGCTGTTAAGTCATATAAATGGAGGGGTATTTTTGTCCTTTCTTTGTTTTGGCTTCATTTAATACTTAAAATGGTCCCACACACTCATACTATTTTTTTACTTTTCCTTTTACATTTGTTTTATCTTTTTCTACTCATATCTTTCTCCCTTAAAAACAATCACCAGATCCACTACTCATGTAGTCGCCCTTACCTTACCGAAAACCACCGGAACATCACCACCATCGTTTTTAATATAAACCTCAATTTCACTCCAAAATCCAAATTACCAATCACAATCTCCATACCGGAAATTCTAACTTAACATAAAGTACTTACAAATTTAATAACCAAATAATCTAGATCTGAACTCAGCAACCCAAAACCCTTCCTCGACACCAATACCATCCACCTTCACCATCTCCCCATCAATCACACCATGATCTTTTCCAACACCTTTAGTACTAGTCACCCACCCTGTACTCACCGACTCAGCATCATCATTATCAACTTCCTCGTCCTCATCATTTCTAGCACGGATCCTTTGATTCAGCAAGGTATCATGGATCTGTTGATGAGAAAGTTTTTGGAAAAGTATCATTGGATAAGAGTCACGTGTGGGCTGCTCACGTGAATACCTCCTTTTCATCATCAAGCCAAAAAAAACAAAAGTTGTGAAACGTACCCTTATTCTCATGTCTCTTTCATTCTATTAATCTTTCTTAGACTACATGAGAAACGTAATAACCTTCAATCCTTGAACAGCCAACATCAATAAAAACACGACCCTTTGTTTATTGAACCCTTAAGTCCTTGTGTAAAACCCGCATGCTTTTACCATGCATAGTACCCTTAGGATCGTACGTACTAGTTAAAAACTTTCCTAATATAGCATGATTACGATTACGTGTTAGGAGTTTACGTATTACGTACGTGTTAGAACACGATAAGTATTTTATTTGCACGATCACGTAATAATTATTTAGCAATAATTAATCACGAGCATACGATCACGAAATCACGAGCGTAATTAAAACACGAGCTATTATTAATTACGTATATATATTTAATACGAGCGTAATTAAATATATAAGAGTATGGTATTTACGTAACGAGAACATTTAAAACACGAACTTAATTAAACATAAACGTGTACTAAATAACAAGACACGAAACGAGGTACGGTAACCCCACAAGGGAGTCCCTACCCGCGACCAAAACAAGGTAATGGGCCAAGCCCATTACCAATTTTACTAAGAGGGGGATAAATAAAGTTTTACTACTCAAAATTACTTTTACAGAAGATTTCAAGAAAACCTAAAATCTCCTTTTTCTCCTCTCTTTGTGCCGCCACCTTCAAATCACCAACAAGGTGATTTCTTGATCTTTGATCTTGTTAATTATTTGGTTTGTTCGTATTTGTTCATCACCCTCTTGATCCACGAATACGGTAAAACTTTTTTTTCTTTTTAGTTAATCTTTTATTAATTATGAACACGTGATGTTTTATTATAAAAACACATTAATTAAACATAGATCTAACATGTTTTGATCATTAATTAATCAAAGGGTCGATCAAAGGGGTGTTTGTTTTTGGGCCGCAGGATACAACCGACGCCAAAGGGGTTCGGTTTGTTTTAGCCGACCACCACCAAGACCTTTTTGGTCTTGGTTGGTGCGTGTGGGTCCCACGGCAGCAAGGGGGTACCCCGATTCGGGTCGGGGTACGGTGTTGTTTCATATCCGGTGCATGTTTTTAGGCTTAGATCCGGATCATGATTATGTTAGTTGTTTATGTTATAAACTTATGTTAAAAATTAAATTAATAAAAGATGAGATTAATTTAATAACATGACTTAGGTTAATTAATTATTAATGATCATGAAATTATTTTTAACCTAAGTATTTATATTATTAAGACTTAAAATTAATTAATTATTTAAAACCAGGGATATAATTAATTAATTAAACATGACTTAGGTTATATTATTAATATTTAATAATACATATTTTAACCTAAGTATTTAATATATTTAATTAAAAACATGTCATACTTTAGTTAAATATTATAACCTATAGTTTAATTAAATTACATGAAATAATTATTAAACTATATAATATATCATATGACTTAGGAAATAAGCATAAAAACACTTAGGCTTATTTATTTAGCTTATTTAACCAGCTTATTTCTAATTATGGAAACTTTCTATTTTTAGAAACTTAATTAAATAAGGCAACTATTTTATTTATGGAAACCAGCTATTTTTAGAAACTTAGTTATTTAAGGCAGCTAATCTATTTATGGAAACTTATTTAATTAAGGTAGCTAATCTATTTATGGAAACTTTCTATTTTTAGAAACCTATCTTATTTAAGCAGTAAATCTATTTTTGGAAACTTTCTATTTTTGGAAACTTTCTATTTTTGGAAACTTTCTATTTTTGGAAACTTTCTATTTTTGGTAACTTTCGATTTTTGAAAACTTTCTATTTTTGGAAACTTTCTATTTTAGGAAACCTGCTATTTTTGGAAAGTTACTTATTATTACACAGTAAGTATAATAACACATGAAATACCAGAAATACTTAATCAGATTAAGCAGAATATAAGATTTAATACAGTTTAAGGCTTTAAACAGTACAACATAGTAAGAACACATAAAATAAGCTAAGACATGATATAAAACCAGCTATGTATGTAGTAAGCATATACTTATTTCATGTACGTATTTATGTAGCACTAGTGTTTCGGAAGTAGGATTCTCGCAGTTCATCGTTCTCTTTCACTGGACATAAGGTACGGATTCCCGTCCTTTCAGTATGGACATTCTTTCCTTATTAGGATTTCCCCGTATGCAGCCAACTGTTTTCCCGTAGTATAAGTATGAGTTTGATTGCTTATGTTTAAATATGATTACCTATAGCCATATACATGCATGACCAGTTTCACCTAGTTATGGAGGTACCATAACCATAACATTAGAGGCACTGATGTTATGACTTCACCACGGCGGAGTGATTGCTCGTGGCGTCCCTTCAGCTTTGGCCATTTATTTATATTTACCATGTGGGGCGTATGGGTGCATCCTAGTTACACGTTTTTATTCAGGATTACATGGTGAATGTGGTGTGTGCCTTGCATCCTTCACAAGGAGCTGATCCCTCTTACCCATAAAACCAGTATATTAAATTAGAGGCAGCCCCTCTAATTTGCATGATGAGGTCACCCCTCCAATTATTCATGCACGATGAATATTCATGACCTATATTGGCTAATGGTAAAATATGACAAACAGTTTTGATAAGATAAACATAAGACTTTCAAACTATAAAACCAGTTTTATTAAGACTTAACCAGGTTACTCGGGACTTAGTTTCTTCCGCTGTTATTATGTTATGTGCTTATCCTATTCATGCTTTATTGTACATCCGTGCACTGAGCGTATTGCTCAGCCGTTTTCCTTTTCTATGTTCCCAAAACGGCAGGTACTCAGGGACGCTCGTAGACACTAAAAGTACGTGCATATGGACTAGAAGCTGTCTAGCCTTCTTTACATTATGCATTTATTTTCTTTATGATACTTATGCTTTGGACATTGTTTCGTCCTTTTCCTTTACTATACTATGTTTGTGTGTGATGAGCTTTACTTTTGGACTACCGATGTTTGATTCCAGTATTTTCCTTTATATGGTCAAGTAATGTTTAGACATTTTACCTTGTATGCTTTGATGACACGCCATAATTACTGTGATATTTCCATTTCCAAAATGGGGTGTTACAATTATGGTATCAGAGCCTGGTTTCGACCTGTAGGCTCTCAAATATGACCCATGATTAGTGGGTAGTCACTACGGTCTTCCTAGAACTGATAGTTGTTTTCATGCATTCATCATTTTTAAGCATACATATATATGTCATTGTTACAGGGTTTTTGACTAAGTAATGGTTGGTACAGGACTGGCCCTATTTAGTCGCATGTGTTTTATCGAAACTTTTAGAATTGGGACCGACCCATAGGCGTCCCCTCGATATGTCTTTTGTTTTGAGTGAACTGACCAGAGGCGTTCACTCTCGAGCATACAAAGTTTTCATAAAATTGCATCATGCATTCATACACAAAATTTTCATGCATAAAATTTTTCTCGTGAAATTTTTTTTGTATATTTCATGTATATATTTATATTTTATGTTTTGAACTGTTTAATCATATGTTTTATGTTATACTGTCAGATGGTTCTCACACGCGAACAGGAGCAGCTCAATGCTGCAATTCAGGCTGCCATGCAGGCCTTGCTTCCTCAACTGAGGAATGACATCCGTGCTGAAGTCCAAGCTGCCAACAATCAGCAGCAGAATCGGGCACCTCCTCCTCTTCCTCCAGTGACATTAGCAGTATGGCTGGAGAGATTCAACAAGCTCCGCCCTCGAGCTTTTGAAAAGACTGATAGCCCCAACGATGCTGAAAGCTGGTTGGCTCACATTGAGAAGATCTTCAACGCTATAGGCTGTGACCCCGCATACAAGGCGAGGTTGGCATGCTATCGGTTCGAAGGCGATGTACTCAACTGGTGGTTAGCTTTGATGCATTCTGAAGGTGGTGATGAATGGGTGGCTGGTTTGACTTGGGCTCAGTTCAAGGAAAGGGTGATGGAGCAGTTCTTTCCCAAGGCTGAACAGGACAAACTCAAGAGAGAGTACCATGGGATCCGTCAGAGGGCTGGGGAGAATAGCAACGAGTTTATGCAGCGCTTTCTTCGCTTGGTTGGTTTCCTTGGTGCGGCAGCAGGTACTCCAGAAGAGCAGGCACATCACTTCATATGGGCTCTTCGCACATCGGTCGCAAACAATCTGGTGTGTGCTACGTTCAATACTGTAGCACAAGTGGCCGATGCAGCACGGAAACTGGAGATGCTGCAGGAGAGGGATGAGTTCGGGGAAGCTGAAAGACCTGACAAGAGGTAAAACCTTCGTATTCAAGCGGTGATCAATCCGTATACTTTCCATATGTCAATTATTCATCTCTTTAAATGTATCTTCCAGGCAGAAAACTGGGGACCGGTCTCAGCCGGCTACTCAGCAGCAGCCTCATCAGCCCAAAGGAAATGGTCAGACTAATGTCCGATCTGCTACGGATAGGCGTGGCGGTAATGACAATTACCGTAACAACGCCGGGCAATCCAGCAACAGCAGGTCCTAATACTTACGAAATTTCTTATGTTTTATGTTATAACTCATATTCTGACACTTTAGCAAACTTCTACCAGGAACCATGGAAACGGTAGGGACCAGAACCAGAGAGGTTCGCAGCCTAGCCGTCTAGCTATCATTGGTATTCAATCTTACAATTATCCGCTTCGTCCTTGTACCCAACTATTATGTCTCATGTAAAATGTTTTATCAGGTCCTCAGCCAGCCAGAGCACCTGCTAGAGGATACACTCATCCTCTTTGCTCTACTTGCCACCGTAGGCATCCAGGACCATGTCGCCGTAATACTGATGCGTGCTTCAAGTGTGGTCTTCCTGGCCATATTATGAAGGATTGTCGTAAGGGCGAGATGAAGGGTACATCGGGACATGCTAATACCAAGCCGTCTCCTACTGCCGGGCGTGTCTACACGACATCTCGAGACCAGGCCAACAAGTCTACAGGTACCATCACTGGAATCTTGTATATGTATGGTCGTGCTGCATGTGTTCTTTTCGATACGGGTGCTACTCACTCGGTTATTTCTACTGCTTATGCTAAGAACATTAGGATGCCTCCCTTGCCACTAGAAAATAGGCTTACTATTTCCACGCCTTTGAGAGACTCTGTATTAATCACCCATGTATACAAGAGTCTTTCCTTAGAATTTGATGATAAGGTTCGACCTGTCGACGCACTTCCGCTGGACATGAATGACTTCGACATGATTTTAGGCATGGATTGGCTATCCAAGTATCATGCTACCATAGACTGCCATTCATATCGAGTTATCTTCGGTGATGTCAATGCACCAGAGTACATTCATAATGGGTTCATACCCGGACGGTCTGTACAAATCATATCCACCCTGCAAGCGCGTGCACTACTGTCACATGGCTGCGAGGGTTATCTAGCTACGGTTCACGACATGGATGCTGAATCTCCATCGATTCAGGATCAACCAATAGTGTCGGAATTCCAAGACGTGTTTCTAGCAGAACTTCCGGGCATACTACCTGCACGAGAAGTGGAATTCAGTATCGAGTTGGGTCCAAGAGCTGAACTAATCTCCAAGGCTCCTTATCGCATGGCTCCCATAGAGCTGAAGGAGTTGAAGGATCAACTGCAAGAACTTCTCGAACGAGGTTTCATTCGACCGAGCGCATCTCCATGGGGCGCACCGGTTTTGTTTGTTAAGAAGAAGGACGGAAGTATGCGTCTTTGCATAGACTATCGCGAGGTCAACAAGATTACTATTCGGAATAGGTATCCACTACCACGCATAGACGATCTGTTTGACCAACTCCAAGGGGCCAAACACTTCTCCAAGATCGATCTTAGGTCAGGCTATCATCAGTTACGAGTCAAGGAGCAGGATATTGCTAAGACTGCCTTTCGTACTCGTTATGGCCACTATGAGTTTGTAGTTATGCCATTTGGCCTGACAAATGCTCCAGCAGTGTTCATGGATTTGATGAACAGAATCTTCCATGAATTTCTGGACAAGTTCGTCATTGTTTTCATCGATGACATCCTGATTTTCTCTAAGTCCAAGGAGGAACACGAAGACCATCTTCGTACAGTACTACAGATTCTTCGCCAGAAGCAGCTGTATGCTAAATTCTCCAAGTGTGAGTTCTGGTTAGACAAGGTGGCATTCCTAGGTCACATTGTATCAGCAGAAGGAATCACTATGGACCCAGCGAAGGTTGAGGCCATCACTAAGTGGCCGAGGCCGACATCAGCGACTGAAGTCCGCAGTTTCTTAGGCTTAGCTGGCTATTACCGTAGGTTCGTAGAGAACTTTTCCCGCCTAGCACTACCATTGACCAAACTGATGCGGAAAGGGGAGAAATTCGTTTGGACTGAAGATCGAGAGAAGAGCTTTGAAGACCTGAAGCAGAAGCTAGTATCTGCACCTATTCTTACTCTACCATCTGGTACGGGTGGATTTCAAATCTACAGCGATGCATCGGGGAAGGGACTTGACTGTGTTCTCATGCAACATGGGAAAGTGATCGCGTACGCTTCACGGCAGCTTAAGCCTTATGAAGAGAATTACCCCATGCACGATCTGGAACTTGCTGCAGTCGTGTTTGCATTGAAGATATGGAGACACTACTTATATGGAGAATCATGTGACATTTTCACGAACCACAAGAGCTTGAAGTATATCTTCACTCAGCGTGAATTGAACATGAGGCAGAGAAGATGGTTAGAGCTGTTGAAGGATTATGACATTAATCTGCAGTATCATCCCGGAAAGGCAAATGTAGTAGCAGATGCCCTTAGCAGGAAGTCCGGAATGATCAACAGCATTAGAATCGAAGAGGAAATCATAAGAGACTTGGAGCGACTAGACATCGAGATCATGGTACGTGGACAACACGGTTACTGGGCTAATCTTAGAATAGAACCCGAGTTACTATCTAAGATCAAGGAAGCTCAGAAGGATGACGGAGAAATATGGGCGATAATACAGAATTTAGAGAAGCAGACAGAATTCAGAGTAGATGCAGATGGTATCGTATGGCAGGGCACTAGACTTTGTGTTCCTGACGACCAAGAACTCCGGGAAGCTTTGCTAGCAGAAGCTCATAGCTCCCCATTCTCGATACATCCTGGTTCAACCAAAATGTACCATGACATCAAGCAGTACTTTTGGTGGAGTGGTATGAAACAGGATGTGGCCACTTATGTCTCCAAATGTCTTACCTGCCAGCAGGTTAAGATCGAGCATCAGCGATCTGGCGGTCTCCTTCAACCGTTAGATATTCCATAGTGGAAGTGGGACAAAATCACCATGGATTTTGTTACCGGTCTTCCGCCTACCAAAAGGAAGCACGATGCAATTTGGGTTATCGTTGATCGACTTACCGAATCAGCTCATTTCTTACCGATCCGCAAGGAAGATCCGGTAAGTAAACTCGCAGATACGTACAGACGAGAGATCATGAGACTACACGGTGCACCATCCAGCATCGTCTCAGACAGAGATCCTCGATTCACTTCGCGCTTTTGGAAAAGTCTGCAGAAAGCTTGGGGAACACAACTTAAGCTTAGCACGGCTTTTCATCCTCAAACGGACGGACAGTCGGAGCGAACCATTCAAACATTGGAGGATATGTTGAGATCATGTGCGTTGGAATGGACGGGTGATTGGGACGAATACATCTGTTTGGTGGAGTTTGCGTACAACAACAGCTGGCACGCGAGCCTCAAGTGTGCTCCATTTGAGATGTTGTATGGCAGAAAGTGTTGCGCCCCAATCTGCTGGGATCAGGTTGGCGAGCGAACACTCGAAGGACCAGAAATCATAGAGATGACAAACGAGAAGATCGCAGTAGCTAGGCAGAAGATTCAGGAGGCACGGACACGTCAAAAGAGTTACGCCGACAAGCATCGTAGGGATTTACACTTTAACGTAGGAGATCACGTCTTCCTTAAGGTTTCGCCGGCACGTGGTGTTAGACGCTTCGGGATTAAAGGGAAGCTCAGTCCTCGTTTCATCGGACCGTTTGATATCATTGAACGAGTCGGTGAAGTATCTTACCGATTGGCGTTACCTCCTTAGCTTTCGCATGTGCACATTGTGTTTCATGTGTCCTTACTCAGAGGGTATCAATATCATCCCCTTCACATGGTTCAGTATCCACTGGAACAGATTCGTGAAGATCTCACTTTTATAGAAGAACCCGAACGAGTTCTTGACAGGCAAGAACGAGTCATGAGAAAGAAGACGATTCCATTCGTCAAAATTCTATGGAGGGATCATACCGAGCGGGAAGCCACTTGGGAAACGGAGGAGTCTATCTGGGCTTCTTACCCTCATTTCATATTTTGAATTCGGGTATGTTCTTCTTTTCTAGTTTACGTTATTATAATTCGGGGACGAATTATTCTTTTTAGGGGGGAAGAGTTGTAAAACCCGCATGCTTTTACCATGCATACTACCCTTAGGATCGTACGTACTAGTTAAAAACTTTCCTAATATAGCATGATTACGATTACGTGTTAGGAGTTTATGTATTACGTACGTGTTAGAACACGATAAGTATTTTATTTGCACGATCACGTAATAATTATTTAGCAATAATTAATCACGAGCATACGATCACGAAATCACGAGCGTAATTAAAACACGAGCTATTATTAATTACGTATATATATTTAATATGAGCGTAATTAAATATATAAGAGTATGGTATTTACGTAACGAGAACATTTAAAACACGAACTTAATTAAACATAAACGTGTACTAAATAACAAGACACAAAACGAGGTACGGGAACCCCACGAGGGAGTCCCTACCCGCGGCCAAAACAAGGTAATGGGTCAAGCCCATTACCAATTTTACTAAGAGGGGGATAAATAGAGTTTTACTACTCAAAATTACTTTTACAGAAGATTTCAAGAAAACCTAAAATCTCCTTTTTCTCCTCTCTTTGTGCCGCCACCTTCAAATCACCAACAAGGTGATTTCTTGATCTTTGATCTTGTTAATTATTTGGTTTGTTCGTGTTTGTTCATCACCCTCTTGATCCACGAATACGATAAAACTTTTTTTCTTTTTAATTAATCTTTTATTAATTATGAACACGTGATGTTTTTTATAAAAACACATTAATTAAACATAGATCTAACATATTTTGATCATTAATTAATCAAAGGGTCGATCAAAGGGGTGTTTGTTTTTGGGCCGCAGGATACAACCGACCCCAATAGGGTTCGGTTTGTTTTAGCCGACCACCACCAAGACCTTTTTGGTCTTGGTTGGTGCGTGTGGGTCCCACGACAGCAAGGGGGTACCCCGATTCGGGTTGGGGTACGGTGTTGTTTCATATCCGGTGCATGTTTTAGGCTTAGATCCGGATCATGATTAGGTTAGTTGTTTATGTTATAAACTTATGTTAAAAATTAAATTAATAAAAGATGAGATTAATTTAATAACATGACTTAGGTTAATTAATTATTAATAATCATGAAATTATTTTTAACCTAAGTATTTATATTATTAAGACTTAAAATTAATTAATTATTTAAAACCATGGATATAATTAATTAATTAAACATGACTTAGGTTATATTATTAATATTTAATAATACATATTTTAACCTAAGTATTTAATATATTTAATTAAAAACATGTCATACTTTAATTAAATATTATAACCTATAGTTTAATTAAATTACATGAAATAATTATTAAACTATATGATATATCATATGACTTAGGAAATAAACATGAAAACACTTAGGCTTATTTATTTAGCTTATTTAACCAGCTTATTTCTAATTATGGAAACTTTCTATTTTTAGAAACTTAATTAAATAAGGCAGCTATTTTATTTATGGAAACCAGCTATTTTTAGAAACTTAGTTATTTAAGGTAGCTAATCTATTTATGGAAACTTATTTAATTAAGGTAGCTAATCTATTTATAGAAACTTTCTATTTTTAGAAACCTATCTATATTAAGCAGTAAATCTATTTTTGGAAACTTTCTATTTTTGGAAACTTTCTATTTTTGGAAACTTTCTATTTTTGGAAACTTTCTATTTTTGGTAACTTTATATTTTTGGAAACTTTCTATTTTTGGAAACTTTCTATTTTAGGAAACCTGCTATTTTTGGAAAGTTACTTATTATTACACAGTAAGTATAATAACACATGAAATACCAGAAATACTTAATCAGATTAAGCAGAATATAAGATTTAATACAGTTTAAGGCTTTAAACAGTAAAACATAGTAAGAACACATAAAATAAGCTAAGACATGATATAAAACCAGCTATGTATGTAGTAAGCAGATACTTATTTCATGTACGTATTTATGTAGCACTAGTGTTTCGGAAGTAGGATTCTCGTAGTTCATCGTTCTCTTTCACTAGACATAAGGTACGGATTCCCGTCCTTTCAGTATGGACATTCTTTCCTTATTAGGATTTCCCCGTATGCAGCCAACTGTTTTCCCGTATTATAAGTATGAGTTTGATTGCTTATGTTTAAATATGATTACCTATAGCCATATACATGCATGACCAGTTTCACCTAGTTATGGAGGTACCATAACCATAACATTAGAGGCACTGATGTTATGACTTCACCACGGCGGAGTGATTGCTCGTGGCGTCCCTTCAGCTTTGGCCATTTATTTATATTTATCATGTGGAGCGTATGGGTGCATCCTAGTTACACGTTTTTATTCAGGATTACATGGTGAATGTGGTGTGTGCCTTGCATCCTTCACAAGGAGCTGATCCCTCCTACCCATAAAACCAGTATATTAAATTAGAGGCAGCCCCTCTAATTTGCATGATGAGGTCACCCCTCCAATTATTCATGCACGGTGAATATTCATGACCTATATTGGCTAATGGTAAAATATGACAAACAGTTTTTATAAGATAAACATAAGACTTTCAAACTATAAAACCAGTTTTATTAAGACTTAACCAGGTTACTCGGGACTTAGTTTCTTCCGCTGTTATTATGTTATGTGCTTATCCTATTCATGCTTTATTGTACATCCGTGCACTAAGCGTATTGCTCAGCCGTTTTCCTTTTCTATGTTCCCAAAACGGCAGGTACTCAGGGACGCTCGTAGACACTAAGAGTACGTGCATATGGACTGGAAGCTGTCTAGCCTTCTTTACATTATGCATTTCTTTTCTTTATGATACTTATGCTTTGGACATTGTTTCGTCCTTTTCCTTTACTATACTATGTTTGTGTGTGATGAGCTTTACTTTTAGACTACCGATGTTTGATTCCGGTATTTTCCTTTATATGGTCAAGTAATGTTTAGACATTTTACCTTGTATGCTTTGATGACACGTCATAATTACTGTGATATTTCCATTTCCAAAATGG